>JAVSBV010126014.1:0-18297 GCA_033117975.1 Parotocinclus spilosoma
AAACGTTATAGTTCGATGTGAAACCAACACCTCACACAAACCTCGGCTAACTAGCTAGCTAGCAGTACTCCGTAGGCCAATAGTAAGCCAAAGCAACGTAAAGTTTAATTAAAAGGAACAGTTTACACGAATCTCTTTAGTATCGTTAACATAACCCTTCCAGTAGTTTTCCCTTTTTGTACTGCAAAAATCTTAATATTAAAAGGCTCTATCAAACGTAAAGTTGTCCAAAAAGCAAAAGAGGTGATTGGCTAGTTTTAAATTAGGTGAAATTTTTACACTTCGAACTTAACAAACAAGTTATTTGTGTTAGCTTAGTAAGCCCACCTTACCTGATACAGGTTGAAATCTTTAAGGCAGAGAGTGAAATGCTGAATCTTCTCCTTATTTTGGTCCAAATAGCGCCAAGAAAAACGTCCCTCTTGTGCGCATGTGCAGTAGTTCCACGTTGCTCACCCAAATTAGTTTTTTTCATTGGCCTCGTCAGGTTGACTGAAAGCCTTAATGTACATTCATTGAACGTAGAATGTTATGTTGAATGGTAAAAATGCTGTAGCTGAAGCACCAACCTATTTTTCTTTTTTGGAGTAACTATTTTTAAATTATATCTTTGGCCAATATAATGTATTTTTTTATTCACAGAACATAGGTAAACAAAGATTTTTTACAGTGTAGAGGTTGCAGAAATGTCTTATTCCTTACCGGTTGAGGAAATGTTTGGATTGGAGACGTTTTGGGGGCTACTTGTTTGCGTGTGTGTCTTACAAGCTGTAATGAGTTTTCAGCTAAAAATGCCCTTCATAATTTGCATTGCAGTACAGAACGACTATGTAATGGACCAGGATATTTAAATCTGCACCCTGTGGTCTCTGGGGATAGGCCCCGGAGGCCCCACAACCATGGCCAAGAGACAAGCGGGGATAAGAAATAATGTAGTGAAGAATGCAGCTTTGCTTATGTAAGCATCACCCACATGCAAGACTCATCAGATGAAAACCGTAACAGTCATATCTTCAGTGAGCAAGTATGCAATCCAGATAGGTCAGGGGAATTTTGAAATCATGGGATGGCATCAGGAGACCATTTAACTCTGTCAAAGTGTTGAAGAGAAAAGAGACTAAAAAAATCACCTTACCAACCATTAAACAGAGTGGGTATTAATAAATTTGGGTTGTGTGGCAGTCACTGGAACTGTGTGGATAGACTGTAAAAATATTCTATTTAATATAAGCAAATCTTGCACTTAATTCTCTCCCACAGTCAGTAAAGAATCTTAAGCTGAACAATGGCTGGAAAAGTTAAAATGGCCAATAAAATAATTATAATTAAAAAAATGCTGATCTGCCTTAGCTTTGTTGAAAAAATGAAGCTACTGGAGTGGACTTCAAAATTTAATTACATTCGTTGTCAAAACAATTTGCCCGAAATTAGAAACGATGGATTGCTGCCTTCGTTTGCATTGGTGATGAACGAGAAACCTGGACTGCTATAGACTGGAAACCTATTGTCTTTAGCAATGACCTTAGTGAGTGCTTCAGTCCTGCTTTTTTTCTGTGGAATAACACACTGCCCCAGCTGCTGTTGATCTGAGGAGCCATGAGAATGATTTTATAATTAATTATTAATCTGGGACGTTCTGCGTGCTGTCAAAACAGGTCTCTTAACCATGTCAATAAGTTCACGGCAATCAAATGGCCTCCACAGTTACCAGATCTCCTTCCAATAGAGCATTTTGGGATATGATAGAACGGGAGACTTTATTCATGGATGTGCAGCCGGCAAATTTACAGCAATTGTCTGACACTATCATGTCAATATATATAAGACTATAATTATGGCAGTTCTTAAAGCAGAGGTCTTTAGTTCGATCCCGATCTGTGTAGCATTTGCATGTTCTCCCCATGCCCGCTTGGATTGACTCTGGTCGCTTGGGTTTCCTTCGACATTCCTAAGACATGCGTTAGGTTAACCGGCTGTTCTAAATTGCCTTTGAATTGTTAATCGCATTATAGCCCTCCTCCTGTCACGGACAACCATTGATGCTGATGTGACGCTAAATAAATAAATAAATAAACGTATAAATAAATAAGTACAACACCAAAAGCGCAGTTACGCAATATTATGCTATGGGTTTTTAAAACAAATGAACAGCCTTTGCATAGCTTTCGTTCTGGGTCATTGGTATATATTCGTCTAAAAGCAGACAGAAAAGCTTATATATAGTATATATGCATAATTCTTAATTAAAATATAAGCCTGTGTACGTTCCATTTTGTCATTCTGTTGAAATACCTGGTTAGTAGAAAGTGCTCGTCGTTTTGTTTCTCATGACTTAAGCACTGTTAAAGTCTTTTTGAAAAGTGGAATAAATAAATAATTAAATGAACAACTCTCAGTTATGCACGCTTCCCAATTAGGACACGATGCCACGTCAAAACGCTATAATAAGCAGCGCGCATAGGCCCGCTCGATGCGGAGCGCGCAAACCAAAAGCCTTCCTGAGTCAGCCGAGAGTCAGAGCGCCATGCACCTGCAGCACTGCGCTTCACCTGCGCTCAGGAACGCAGCCAGTGAATTTCCCGATGAATTGCTGGCCGAGCATCACCCCGCCCCAGGGAACCTCCCGGCTTTAACAAAACTCCACACAGAGTTGACCAACGGACAAGACGAGAGGAGCGACACTGGCTCTGGCTCCGACTCCCTACACGCTTTGGATGGGAGCCACGCAGAGAGGCGTCAAGCGCCTGAGTCAAACCGTGAGCGCACCACCACCACCACCACCGCCGCCGCCTCCTCGTCCTCATCCTCCTCCGCTACAATGTTCGCCTACACCGCTCAGCACGCACCGACGCTGCCGCCTTTCTCCATAAGCAACCCGGGCCACTTCGTTGCGCATCACGCGGTCATCTCGAACGGCCCGTACGACGGAGTGTTGTCCGGTGCGTCCAGACAGAGCTACCCGAGCGCTTCTTATCCGTACGCGCACACGTACAGCCAGTACCAGGGCAGCGCGCTGTACCCGCTCTCCCCGGCGCACCCCGGCCTCATGACCGCCAAAACCCAGGTGTACCTCTGTAACCGAGCTCTCTGGCTCAAATTTCATCGGCACCAAACCGAGATGATAATCACCAAACAAGGACGGTAAGGCTGATTTACTTTGAAATGGGTTATTACTAGTAACTATTACGCGTGCTTTATATGAAGTTCGCATTGTGTTTTCCTATAGGCGGATGTTCCCGTTTCTAAGTTTCAACGTTTCTGGACTCGACCCGACGGCTTACTATAATATTTTTGTGGATATTATTCTGGCCGATCCAAACCATTGGCGTTTCCAGGGAGGAAAGTGGGTTCCATGCGGGAAAGCGGATACAAATGTTACAGGTTATTTTCGTTCGATTAAACACAATTTTGTTTCTCCATAATGCCTATTTCTACTCATATCTACAACTCTTTTATGTTTAAAAACAAAACGCAACGTAGCCTAATTTTGCGTGTTTAAAGCATTAAAAATAACAAGAATGACTTTTTTAGGAAACAGAGTGTACATGCACCCGGATTCACCAAACACTGGAGCGCACTGGATGCGGCAGGAGATTTCATTCGGGAAACTGAAATTGACGAATAACAAAGGAGCTTCAAACAACAATGGGCAGGTAATTTCACTTTAATATGTACTTTGCTGTTACAATGTAATTTTCAATGAATCATTTTTTGTTCAAATTAACCATATCAAACCATTTTTAAACGAATAACGTCCAACGCTCAATAAAATGACGCACATGTTTCTATTATAAGGTTGGATTCAATCAGGTCGGGTCATTTTGAATTTTGAACAAATAATCATATCATTCATGATTTTGAAATACAAACAAACTAAACAAATCGTATGTTTCTAAATTTTAATATCAATATCATTGTCAGGGCATTTCTTCTCTGTAAGCTTTGATTCAATAAAAAATCATTACATTAAATATAGTATTTTATACTATATTTTATGTTGTATTTTGTTTTTTGTTATTCTTTTTTTTTTTAATGAAAAATCACATCACCCCATATGTTATTCTCAGTGTCATTTCCCTCTGCTCTCTCGGATTGGATGCATTCGAGTCATTAAGCCTCTGAGAGGATTTGGAGGGCTTTTGGCACACTTTGATAATTGGGGCTTGTTTGGGTTTCTCAGCTCCGTCAACCTCTGGCACGTAGTCAAGACTCTGGTAAATACACAGCGGATTTATTAACACTTCTTCTCTGTTTCTTTGGTCAGATGGTGGTTCTGCAGTCTCTCCACAAGTACCAGCCCCGGGTGCACTTGGTCGAGGTGAAAGAGGACGGGACAGAGGACTCAAGTCGGACAGACCGAGTTCATACCTTTACCTTCCCAGAAACGCAGTTTATAGCGGTTACTGCTTACCAGAACACTGACGTAAGAACCTGAACACCAAACCTCTTTATTAATACTGTAGGTCTAACACTCTGATCAATAGCGTGCATAAAGCTATTAATAAATCATAAAGTCTTCTAACAGATTAGCACATTGCGCTGATGGTGACCAACATTTCACACTAATTTGCATGGGTTCAGCATCAACATTTCTCTGATTTTCGTCTTTTGTGCTGTTATTTTAGATCACCCAGCTGAAAATAGACCACAATCCGTTCGCTAAAGGATTCAGGGATAATTATGACACGTAAGTACGATCATCTTCATATGGACTCGACTATAACGACCAGCTATATGACTTCTATTGGTTTTGGCCGGCATTTTGAAAATAGTAAAAGTAAAATATAAAATATTTATTCATCATTATTATATGACAACACCAATGATTAATAATAATAATAATAATAATAATAATAAAATGAAGAAGAAGAAAATACTGCTACTACTATTAATAATAATTATGATTAATTTGTTGTTTTTGTTTTGTTATTGTTGATTATAATAATAATAATAATAATAATAATAATAATAATAATAATAATTATTATTATTATTATTATTATTATTATTATTATTATTATTAGTAGTAGTAGTAGTAGTAGTAGTAGTAGTATATTATGTTTGCAAACTAAAATACAAATAATTATTGATTTGATTTTCTCTCTTATTATTAGGTTAAAATATAATTTGTATTTGTTAAGATGAAAAACGTGTACCCTATATAGGCTCTTATTACGTTTTGTGTCACAATAATTTGTTTTTTAGTTGTTTTTATGTTGTCGAATAAATTTTTTAGCGCACACTCCGTCTCAATATTTCTAAAATATTTTTTTTACGCGGACAGATTCATTTCTGTATGTTGTCAGAGCCTAATTAAATTAAACTAGTTGCAGCGGGAAATAATGCCAGGATATTAGACTTTATTTAAGCCGATGTGTTGATGAACGAACTTACTAATATGACTTTATAATAATCCACCTCACCTTCTTTTAGGCATATCTGTATACTATATTTTATTCAATTTTCCTTTGTCCCTTTGTTTGTGTGTGTGTGTGTGTGTGTGTGTGTGTGTGTGTGTGCGTGTAGCATCTACTCAGCCTGTGATAGTGAGCGTCTGAGCTTGAGCCCGTCTGCCGCAGACCCTCAGCGACAGCAGCTAATCCCCAGCGCCAGATACCCGACGGCCAGCTCCATCCTTCACGATCAGTTCGTTAGTCATTATTCCAGCGGCTCTGGGGTGACTTTAGACAGAGCTCATCCGTTCACCAACAGCCTAGTGAGCTCGGAGCAAGCCGAGGAAAGGTGGTTCAACAGTAACAGACTAGATTTTGCGGCTACGACCTACGACTCGGATCTGTCCGGCAGTCTCCCTGCCCTGGTGCCCTACGCCACCTCCGGGATCAAAACTCAACCGCTCACTTCGGTTTCAAATCGAGGCCTCAACAACTACACCGCGGCTCAAGGTGGCTGGGAAACACGAGGAACGGGTCTTCCAAGCTGGATCTCCGAGACGACCTGTGAACGCCCCTACCTCAACGAAGAGGGACCTTTGGAGAAAGACGGAGCAGCACCCGAAGTGGCGGACCAGAACAAGGACAAGGACGCGCTAGACTCGGGCTGGGTGGAAACACCGTCTTCAGTCAAATCAGTGGACTCGAGCGATTCTGGAATTTTTGAGCAGGCCAAACGGAAGAGGATGTCTCCACCCGTTTCTGAGGAGCTGTCACCTCTCAAAACGGACCTGCTGAGTGCACAGGATGGAGCCCGGAATCTGAACTACTTCAGTTTCTATCAAAGTTAAGAGACCATCTAAAATTAAGAATGTTCTTTTCTTTATCAAATCTCCTTTTCTTTGGTGAAAAGGGCCAAAGCACATACACCTGATCTATGCATGTGTTCTGGCTTTGATCCATTTAATATCCAGATTATCCACATAGGAAGTGGGAGGATATGGGGATGATCAAGAGCGCAAGGTTATCAAAGGGTCTGAAATTGTCAGCGAATATATAATTAGTACATCCTACCAATTCTATCACCCCTCTCAGGTTCATGTACTGACTCCAACACATTATAGATAGGTTTTTCCCCAGGGTCCCACAGGATCCGAATTCTGATTCGACCATTATATTTTTCCCACATTGTTTATATAGAGGGACGATGGGTTGAAAATCATTCCTACAATGACAGAAGTCCAATCAGAGACAGTACAAATTTGGGGGCCATAGACAATACTTTTCTCCTAGACACCTCACCAACTCACTGGCTTATTTGGGCTCATTGCAACTGTTTTCAGCAAACTGTTCTGTTTGAGCAAACACGTTTACTTTTACAAACACGTTTACCTGTACTGTCCAACTAAAATGTCTGACCAAATGGTATACAGTCACTCTAGGAGTTTTGAAACCAGTTTAACTGATTATCCTGTTTAGGGTTTGGGTATTCTCATGTTCTTCAAAGATTTCGCTGACTTTTACAGTGAAACAGTTCATCAGTACCAGGAGCTTGACACCTCTTATTAACACATTCAGTGGTTTCTCTCAAAAACTGTTTGTTTATTTTATTAGTTTAATGTCATATCAGCATCAATGATTATAATCCCAACAGCTATGGAGAACAGACTAGGTAGCACCAACACACTACCATTGGCCAATTTAGAGCCATCGGTCAACTTAATGCATGTTTTTGGAACGCATTTATATTGCACCCAGAGTAAACCCAAGGAACAAGGGGAGGACATGCAGACCACCCTGGCACAGGCCGGGAGCATGCGCTAATCACAGCATCACTGTACTACCCCACCAGAGCCGTGTCTGAAACTGTTCCCTATTTAGTATTCCCTACATTTAAAACCCTGTACACTATTCAATTAACCCATTAACTGCCACATTTTTTCTGCACATTTTATACTTTATTTCTGTCTGCCTACATCCCATCCCATCAGTAGGCGAGTTAAAGCACCTGATCCCCAAATGGGGATCATGGTTTTTAATGGGTTAAGCTCATTTGGAGAACAGAATTTATGAGGGTAGGGAATGATTTTGAGCAACAAGCAACGGCATATTCCATTGCATAAACACATCATCACACATGCACCTGTTTTTCCTCCTTTTTTTAAAATCAAGAGTTGGTTGTATCTCTTGATTCCAGATAGATTTCCACAGTGCATTATGGGCGTTCCTTGTCATACAGTGTATATTCTTTATACACTTCTGACTGTAATGTATTGTGGTATTGTTAGTATGTACCAGATTATCCACACTATAGTTTGGTCAATAAGGAGCAGTTTCAGAAACGAGGGGGAGATCTTCCTCCAAGACACTTTCTGTGGACAGTATCCCAATAAGCAAAATGATTCGGGAGTAGGAAAATTGCCTGAGTTGGAGATTCACCTACAAGGGGCTATACAACTGATGCCGTATATGCCCTATATAAGTAGTTTAAAATAAAAATAGGATCCAGATATAAGATGCATGAAAGGACCTGGTGTATCATGTCTTTAAGATAAGTGAATTGATCTAAAAAAAACCTATTAAATCATTTGTTTTCAAAATGCTTTATAGCCATAGTTTTGTAGAAATCTCAATCTGGATCATTAACAAAGATGTTCCTAAACTGTTTAAAAGAATACAATGTAAGCTAACTAAATGTAATTAGATTAATCACAGTGTGAAAAATTATAGGATGTGTAGACAAAGTAGTTTCGTCTTGAATACCCTTACCTTCCTTGGCAAAAAAAATAAAATAATAATAACTCTTCATCCTATTGAATAGACTATATAGAGATCTTAATCGTAGGTTTATGAATGTGATTAAATCCTTGCTCAACATGCTTTATCAGAATATACAGTCATGTTAGTAGTGAATACCAATGATTCTTATTTTCACAGCAAATTGTCCACATAATATCAATAGCTCCCTCAGAGTCAGCCAGTAGCCTATAGGTTATGCCGTCTTATGTACCATTAATGGCGTAACCAGACGTTCAAAATGTGTGGATATTTCAACTGGGTCGTTTCTGAACTGTGAAATTTTGAGTGTGCGTAAACGTGAAATAAAACTTGTCCTGAAATCAAATAAAAAAGGTTGTTCATATTAATTGGATATGTGGTCTAATTAAAGCATGCTGTGCTAAACTGACTGTAAAGGCAACTGTAAAGGATAATATGAGGACAGTCTTCCCTCACTGCCACCTAGCGCTCTGAATTAGGCCTACTGGATGCTGACTGATATTGGCTGACTCAGAAAAAGATTTTTGTTTAAGCATCTCTACTTACCAGCTATAATTTTGGATTTAAGATGTTGAACAGGTAAATGTGAAATCCCCAAGAAACACACTTGCAACCTGCAAAGATCACAAACTTCTGCATAAAATATGGCTAAAATGGTCAGGATCTCAATCTCAAGAGCATTCCTTACCTGGATTGGCACTGTTAAGGGGAATGGAGTTGTACAATTGTATTAGGGAAGGTTAATTTGAATCAGACATAGCCATAATAAATTTACCTATTTGATAAGGTAGGCTTATAAGCTAATTATGTGGCTAAATTAAACCATTAAATCATTACATCAGCAATAGACTTGCACTAACCAGCATAAACCAGTTTAGAACATGAAACTTAACAGGGAAATTTACATGCTTTTTATTGGGTTATAGTAGTATGACCAGTATTGTCTAACATGGGACTGATGATTAGATCTGTATTATTCTGCTTGTGATATAAACATTGCTCTTTGTGCATTATATAGTGGGAATCGAATTAGCATAGTGATGTTATTCCTACATTCGACTTGTTTATTGGCCATGTGCCCCAAGACAACTCCACATCAGACAGCCTGTTTTCTTTACACTGCATATGTCATCTTACTGGCACGTGCTGTATCTGTACTGCATGTCAGAGACCAACGAGCGTTTGCTTACGCCTTGTAAATACGCACAGTAACCACAAGATGTCGCTGTTTGCTCTAAATTTGGCTCGCTCACTGCATGCCTCAATTTAATCCAATACCATAATCTGCCATGGAATGGCTACCTAAAGACTATTTTTTTCATTTTTAAATTTTTTTTTTATAGATTTGTTTTAAATTACAAATAGCAATACGTAAAAATGCACCCCACACGCTACATTTGGTGACCTGTACAGTGTGTTGTAATGTAGGGTAAAAAAAATCATGTTCATAATTTGGGCCAATATGGAACATTGAAATCATATGCCTTTGCTAAATTATTGACTAACATGCCATGTATATATATAAATATAAACTAGTTTTAGCAAAAACCCTGTTGAAAAAAGCGGACAGGTTTAATGCTAGTACAAGCTGGTTTATGATGGTTGGTGTTGGTTGAGTGTTAGTTCAGAGGACTAATCTGATTGGTCTTTCTGGTTTGCCAGCATAAAAATTGTTGATATGCAACAAGCATGGTCTTGCTGTATAAAAAGCAAAATACATACCCATTTATCTAGCTGACCTCTACAAAATAGTGTCCACCATAACATCATGCTGTGTTAATCACAAATTCACTTCATTCTAATTATGGTAGTGATCATCATTTCAACCATATCTACAAAGTTTCAGCTTTCCTTACCAGTGTCCCATGCTGATGATCAGCATAAATGGCAAGCAGTTTTCCCATGATGCTGGCCATCATACCCACCAAACTGGTGACAATCATTCCGACAATATCAACAAATGATTTTATACACTTCACCATACTCACCATATCATAATTACATAGTGGTGGCAAAATACTCAGCATACCAACATCCATCATACCTCCCAAGCCAGCATCGTATACTCGGGATCATACTGATGACCATCATACGCATCATATCAGAATCCCAAATTGGTGGCCATCAGATTCACCATACCAGCATCCTATACTGATGACCATCAAATTCACCATGTTAGCATCCCACACTGGTCACAATCATACTTGTCATACCAAAATGATGATGACCATCATACACTCAATACCAGAATCCCATACGGGTGACTGGTGACCAACATACTTACCGTACAAACATCCCATACTCATCACTATCATACTTGTCATACCAGAATTCCATACTGGTTACCATCACACTCACCATTGCAGCATTCCATACCGGTGACTATCGCACTGAGAAAGCCAGAATTCTAAACAGGAGAAGATCCACCATATCAGCATCCCGTAGTAATGACCATAATACCAGCATCCTAAATTGGTGACCATCAGATTCACCCTACCATAATCCCATATTGTTCACAATCAGAATCACCATAACAACATCCATCATACCCACGCATTCATCCCATACTGGTGACCATCAAACTCACCATATCAACATCCCATATTGGCTATACTCATATCCTCAATACCAGCATCCCATATCGATGACTTGTGACCAGCATTCTCACCATACGAAACCCCATGCTGATCAAAATCCTACTTGTCATACCAGGATTCCATGCTGGTGACCCTAATACTGACCATACCAACATCCCATACTATCACATTGACACCATTAGCATTCTAAACAGAAGAATATCATATCCACCATACCAGCATCCAATACTGATGACCATCATACTCACCATATCAGCGTACACAAATCATACACTAGTCAATCATACCTATTACACACTACTGCCCATAATACTCATCATATGATACTGAAGATCATAATCACCATGCAGCATCTTACTCTGCTAAGCAACACACTTTATTTAGAGCAACTAACAACTCGTGCCAACAAGCAACCAATTGTGGATTAAGGGCCATGCTCTGACCCAGTGGTGTCCTGCCACAGGTGGAATTTGAACCGTTTTTAGGTCCTCTCATCCATTGGTTAGAACCTAAACCGCTAGGTCACCGCAGTCCCACTTGGACCATCATATCCAAGACCAGAAATGTATAAAGTACTGGAGTAGAGTAGTGGAGTAGAAGTGCAAGTACTATATCAAAAAGGTGACTTGAGTAGAAGTAGAAGTATTATTTAAACACCATACTTAAGTAGACGTAGTAAAGTATTCAAAAAGTTTTGTACTTAAGTATTGCAAGTATAAGGATTGTTAAAAACACTACCCAAGTACTGAAAGTAAAAGTAAAAGTATTGTTATATCAAAGAAGGTAATCAAACAGTTTGAACATCATATTGTTTATTTTATGCATCTTGAGCCATGCTGGTCAAGCAAAACGGTGGTAAAATGTAGAAATCCATTAATAGACTTACTGGCCTGCATTTTATTTGCACAACTTTGGAAAAATCAGTTACATTAATCTAGCATTAGTTATACCAGTTAGGCTAGTTTATTAGGTTAGTTATATTTAGTTTACCTTAATATGCATTTTCAAATTCGTCGGGAATTTTTAAAGGCCATTATTTCGCAAACTTTCGGGGGCCAGAGTAGGCACTTCATTCTATATGACAAAAACATGGACTGTAAGTAGGACCAGGGGGGGTCGCTTTAATCACCGTCTCCATTATCATTTAAAGTCCTAGAATTTGGTCTTGATGGTGGTGTTCCTGGATCATCTTCTTCCATCTCGACTGCAAACAAAATACAAAATAAGGCTGAAGGTGCGCATGCAGTCTTTTTAGTCTTTTTGTACAGCTTGTTAGTTTGAATCGTCCAATCATAAACCAGCTTCATTAAACCTAATGATAGAGTCATCGACTACTCTGGCATTCCTACTATGCGTTTGGTATGATTCATAACGTTTTTTTTTTTATAGTAACGAGTAACGATTCAGCCCATGAAAAGTGTATCGGAGTAAAAGTATTAAATTCATCAAAAATATGTAGTGAAGTAAAAGTAGAAATAGGAGAAAAAACTACTACTCCCTAAAAGTAAAAGTACTGCATTTTGGTACTTAAGTAGAGTACTTAAGTAATTCTATTTAGTTACTATACAACTCTGCGTAAGACCAAACCTTGCGACCGGTCTGACGGTGGTGGGTGCCATCGGGTGCTGTCCGCATGATCCGTAGCTCTGACGTGACCTTGTTGGATTGATATATCCTAATGATGTACTACCACAACCCCTGTGTCGTGACCGTGCAGTGTCAGACGCCGAGGCCTTGCATCAATCCTGTAGATAAAGATGAACCCTGACAGCCATTAATTAAGCATGAAGATACGTCATGACACAGCTTACTTCACCGTCCCTCCAAGGCACGTGCATTTTCATGACAGTTCAATTAGGCTGGAGATTGAAGGTGCTCAACAACAACCGGCCTGCCAAAATGTTCATAATAATAATAAACGTACACGCCCGTCACTCGGCGAAAGACCACCCGTCCTGCTTCGTCTCCAGCTCCTAGCAGTAGAGCATGCTATTTTGGGGTGTGCTAATGCAACATTGATGGAGTTCATCCTTTCCGAAGACTTACAAAAGGTTTTTAGCTTTGTTTGCTCATACCCTGGGGGAAGTGCATTACCCCTGTAAAGGCAAAAAGTCTTTCGAAATTCACGCGTCACGCTTGGCCGATTGCAGGCAGCTCGTAAATTATTGACGCCCCTCCTAAAGATGAGAAAAAAAGAGGTTATGGACTTAATTAGCATCATCTTACGTTACTTTAGGTAATTTGTTATTTGGGATTATAAAGTAAAAGCT
Organism: Parotocinclus spilosoma; assembly: GCA_033117975.1. Taxonomy (NCBI): domain Eukaryota; kingdom Metazoa; phylum Chordata; class Actinopteri; order Siluriformes; family Loricariidae; genus Parotocinclus; species Parotocinclus spilosoma. The sequence goes on from JAVSBV010126014.1 coordinate 13,036, forward strand.
GTTAGGGTTCCCACCTTTCGCCCCGGAGCGTTCGGCCGTCCTCGCCGGTCGCCATTACAGAGCAATCGGTGAGGCCGTTTGTATCCAGTGGCCAATTTATGACCTGATTACGAACAGCTGGTTTTCCCGCTATTTAGGTGTGGGTTCTAGCACCGCTCGTTGCCAGGTCGTCTTCATTCGGTACACGCTCGCGCCCTTGCGCGCAACTTTAGGGATAGCGGTTACGTCCCGGGGCTTTTAGTGCTGACGGACGCGCACGGGGGAAACCTCCGAGGTATTTAGTGTTTTAGGGGCACTTTGTAAATGGTGTTTGTAAGTGTGTGTACCCCGTCCTATTGTAAGTAGTACTGCTTTATTTTCTGTCTGGCTATCCAGTCTCTCTAAGCTATAACTATATAAACTGGTTCGCATTCACTTGTTTCTACTGGCTGATCTTCCGTGTTGTTCGTAATGCATTTCTGGCTTCCGTCCAACAGAAGTTTCATTCACTCAACAATCACTGATGTTCTAGCGCCACCTCTGACGCGTTTGCGTATCGGTTTTCTCGTGAAAATCCCCTCTTGTGTTTACAGAACGTAATGCGGACGTGAAATGGACCAGAACCAGTCTTGTCCCGTCTTTCCCTCTCACTATGACCTTATACACGTTCCTTTGACCTAGGATGCCCCCAAGCAGTGATGCTGCCACGTGTTCCGGTGCGGCGCCCCTCACGGGGGCAGCGACCCCAGGCAAACCCTCGCTGCGCAGGATCAAAGGACGCGTTCACCGCAGCAAGAGCCTGGACAGCATGGACCTGGTGGATGGCAATGTAAGTCGATGCACCGCAGACCGGACCGGACACAACATTATACGGAAAACCGTTGCGCTGTCACGTAAAAGACAGGTTCTGATTCTAGCTGATAAAGAAGAACGAGCAGGCGTTGTTGTTGTTGTAAACAAGTCAGTGTTTTCGGATCGCACAACAAACGTAGCTTAGACCAGATTTAAAGCTTGCCGTCTGGCAGTAAACGGTGAAACTAGAGAGAAAATGTTTTCCAGCGACACATCAACCAGGCTGAGTGCAACACTACTGACGCTTCCTTCTCTAAAAAAGGTGTCTGCGTGTTTCTTCCTTGCTTTTAAGACCATCTAAGACTGCCAACTTTTTTCACCCTGGAGTGTTTTCTGATAATAAACAGGCATTAACGGGCACTGTTTGTTAAGACACTACGTAATAATACACCTTCTTAAAAGCCTCTCATGTAAGGCTTCATCCCCGTGTCTGCATGTCGTGCCCAAATTTAGTAAATAGGACGGAGTGGAAGTGGCTCTAGGCCATGAACGTACCGAGTGACCGCAATGCCTCCATCAAGCCTTTTCCTTTTCCTTTGTGTCTCCTGCAATCCAGTATATTGATTCTCTTGACCATTTAGGGTTTGTACCCATCCGCTTGTGTGTGTGTGAGTGTGTTTGTGTCCAACGCAGGTACATCCGTGGTCTGATAAGCTTATTGTCATTGTTATTAAGGTAATTTGTGCAATTGACCTACAGCGCAGGATCTGGTTTTATGAAGCGCATGCGTCATCAGAGTGAGCTGACTGAATGCTCAGCAACATTAGTGTGGTCTTGCAGTCCTAATAAGCACAGAGATGAGGATGATGAGCAGGCGTTAGCACTCTGGTGAAATGCTTGCTCTGGATTTTATTTTTTGTTCTTCTTGGCGAGGCAGGAACTCAGGAACAAACAGAACCCCGGGATGGAACCGTTCTGTTCTTGATTGTTCCTGAGTAAAAGAGAGAAGAATAAAGAATAGCGTCTTATTTCACAGCACCCTGCTTTCTCGCTCTCTTTTGAATACTCATTTCTGGAATGAGAAACTGTCTTTTATGTGACCACGAAACTAAGAATCTCTGGCGGAAGCGTTGCAAAGACGCAATTCGGCGGATCCCCCTATTCTGTCCTGATCTAGTCTCACGTTCGGGTTCTGTCTCTTCCTGTGTTTCAGCTGTTCAAGGACCCTTCTGGGTTCCCTGGTCCTGAGAGTGTGTGGTGCGCAAACAGACCAGCAAGGCTCCCAGTATGACTGTGACAATGCATGCCTGCTTAAAAGCGTAGAAATGTGTCACATTCCCCGGCAGTTCTCAGGTCTTAAACGCTCCATATGCCGCCTGGCTGAGTGGTTCCCTTTAATGCAGGCAGGACTTAATCTGATATGTTTAACGGATTAGCTGCTCGAATTAAGACCTAAAAATATAAATCTGGGCGTAGCAGTGGAAGTTGGAACTCCATTCCACGTTCTAACCCTGTTTCTTCAGATCAGGGTTGCCAAGGCTCTCCCCTTAAAACACAGAGCACGACACAGGACGGCGGTCCGTCACAACGCGATGATCGTTCTGATGTTAAGAGAAATGACACACACACACACACACACACACACACAGGACAAATCCATGCACTTATTACCTTCCATCAAACCCTCATTCGTGCTCAGTCCCTCCTCTTGTCCTTTCCAGTCATTCGGTAATTAAGCTAATTTATTTTGTCGAAAGGAATTCATGTCATTACCGGGGTTGCGCGCGCACGTAATGATGAACCCCACCGTAACAGTCACCTACGTATCCAATATTCATGTGGAAAAAAGCTGGGTGTGACTGTGAGCACGATGGAGCGTAACAAAGGGTTTATGCTCCATGCTTTCCTGAACACGTTGCATTATATTTGATAGATTATGCAGTATTTTTGTACTATATAAGCTTTCTAGGCTTAGAAGTGTCATTTTGGAAAGCAGGATTTCCATTAGTCCATGGCTTGTTGTGTATTCTGTGTAAAATCATTCGGAACACATTTCGGTACATCCTACGTGGGCCGAGGCGGACACAGGTAGCGTTCTCCTGGGACCTGCCAAACGTAGCCATAGCCGTCAGACTGCCAGACGGTTAAAGCATGATTCATCACATGACTCAGAATGTGTTTCCACTGCTCCGGAGTCCAGAGGCGCTGTGCCAGCCAACTGTTGTCATTGCATGATGACCTCTGTCCAGTCATCCGCCCGGCTGTAGGGCTTTGCCTACTTGTGACCACCCTATCAGATCTTGGCTTACACGTTTATCCAAACAGCAACTTTTAAAGTAATCTATATGTTCTCTATACGGACAAAAGTATTGGGACACAACGTAATCAATGAGGTGTTCCATTCAGCCCATTCCAACCACATGGCACAATGACATTGGAGTGATGAATCAGGGAAACTATACCTGCCTGACTGCACTGTGCCAACTGTAAAGTGTGGTGGAGGAGGGATAACGCTACAGGGCTGTTTTTCAGAAATTTGGGTTAGAGCCTTTACTCCAAGTAAAGAGAAATCTTCAGCAATTCTTCAGCATACCAGGGACAACTGCATGCTTCGGAATTTGTCTGAACAGTTTGGGGCACGCCCTTTTATGGTCCTGGCACAAAGCAAAGTCCGTAATGACAGAACCGAGTGGGTACTTGTGGACGACCTCGCTCAAAGCCCTGACATAAACCTTTTTGAACCCCTTTAAAGCTGACATTGTGAGGCAGGCCTTCTTATTCACCATCAGTGTCAAACAGTGGCAGCAAACCCTCACTGAAACTTCGCATTAAAGTCCATGGATTTAGAACAGGTCGCCCTAAGAGCGCCGTCATGCCAAACGCAAAGGCGTCCCAATACTTTTGTCTATGGAGTCTACGTTTTTACATTTTTTATTTTGCTGTTTGCAGCGGCATCAGACGCCCCTGGTCCAGAGCATTTTAGCGTGTGCCACTTTAAAACCCTCTTGACCTTAATCAGGGCCCAGACTGCGGTAGGTAATTAGCAAGGGAAATGCTGGGAGGCCTTTTTCCCATCCTGGGTGCTTTCTGTTCATGGCGCCCATGCCCATTCAGAGGTACCGGACGTATGAAGAACCCCTTCGATTTCTGGAATTGGTTTAGAATAAGCCCTAATCAGATTCCTCCTTCATCAGTCGAGCAACAAATGCAAATGTAGGTCGTGACACCGACTGATCTGACACTGCCCGCTTGACCAGCCGTGGCATGAATGTGGCGTCCAGCGTTGGTACAGATACAATGGAAATGATGTCACATCTCTGGAGCAGGACGAGCAGTTCAGCACCTTGGAGAGCAACCCGCGTCTTTGGTTTTCTTTGGTTTTTTTCTCCGTTGACGTCACTCCGATGAGATTTTCTTTTCTTGGCCTGGACATCTGGAAGATCTTCTATAAGCTGTCTATTGGGAGACGCATCCATGGGGCGCGTGCTGCAGCTGCGTACGTCTTTCGATTGTCGCTCGTGTGTTGCTCCAGAGCGCAGATCCGTTCACTCATGTCCAATCCCACATATGCCAGAGGTCTTGAGGCTTTCAGTCTGTTGCCATGGAAACCCATTTCCCAGCAGGCAGTCGGGGAGAAAGAAAAATGATTTGGATGCTATTTATTTAACAGAGCGGGGTTATTATCGTACACAAAACCTCACGAGCGGCGTGAGGTAACCGAGAAACGCGCCGATCCGGTTCTCGGCAGATGTCGCCCCTGTCCTCCCTCGGCTCATCCGGCGTCAGGTCGACACCCATCAAAGGAACGGGCTGCTCCGTCGTGACACGACGTTTTGCACGCGCGTATTTACGCGTCTAGTTGGTGCAGCTAGTCGTGCTCGTTAATCACACACTCCTCGTCCAACGGTTGGGGCATTTGAGCCGCTCATGCTTGGACTGCGCCGTTACATCCTATCGGTTCTGAGTTGCTCTCGGTACGCGTGCATGGAAATGTTGATAAAGTACGAGGCTCCCAGGCTCCCCGGTCTCACGTTTTTTGTTCCGCGAGCGCGTGAGCCACGCTGAGCTAAAGCAGAGAGACAGGGAGAGCGCGAGAAGCAAAGGAAGTGAGAGATAGAGACTTGTAAAGTGACCTGCCTGAGGGGAGTTCGTCCAAGAGTGTGCCTTATTCTATTTATAGGTCCTTTATTTGTGCGAAGGTTTATTTAAAGATACAGACTGACACTGGAACTGTGGGGGGTGGGGTTGGGGGGTGGGGCTCCAGGTCCTCCACTAACAGGTCCTGATTGGAACTGTAATGCTGCGAATCGAAATGTAAAAACGTACACTATATGCAGACCAAAGTATTGGGACACCTTCGCATTTGACATACAGGAGAGTTTATGGGGACCTATTCGAAATACAGTCGATTCCGGTTAATAGGACCAGCGGTTAATGGGACCAGCCGCTTATTCGGACCAAATCCTAAAGTACCGAAACAAATCCTATTAT
>JAVSBV010126023.1:0-18297 GCA_033117975.1 Parotocinclus spilosoma
CACCTCCACATCATTGCATTCAGTTTTTATTCACAATTTGTTTAGTGTCCCAACTTTTTTGGAATCCGGTTTGTAAATACATTATTTAAATATACCTTATTAACGTAGGAAATATCAGCATTATTTAATCCAGTAAACAGAGTCACTCGTGTCTTTAGCGGAAAAGCTTTGTTGGCATGGCATGCTCAGTCAACTGAAGGAGGGGAGGGGCATTTAAATATTCACAGGTTCACACATTTAAAGCACTACCGTACGAGTTAAAAAAATAAAATTCAACCTTTGAGTCAGGCACCGTTAAGGATAATGCCATCTGTCACCTTTATCTAAAGATACCATGCTGACATGTTTCATATATAGCAATAGATTTGCTGAACTGAAGTGTGGTGGTTTGAGTGTGGCTGTACTTTCAACATGCTCTAGATTAGGACAGGCTTCCAACCAACTAAAGCACGTTCACACTCACCACCTTGAAAATTAATGACTTAGGAATTCCATTATGTTCCAAATACTTGTCTGTGCACTCAGGTGGCGCAGCAGTCGTGTATGCTAGCTCAGTACCTTATGGACAGGTCAGGCATCACAGGAAGGTGTGAGCAAGGTCATTCAGGGCATCATTCCACATACTGCTCAACTGTGTGATGGACGGGTGTTAAAGCTGTTAGGCGCTGTTGCCTCCGGGCACTATAGCTCTCAGAGATCATTCCTGTTTGTGCAAAGTTTGCATTTTCTCCCTGTGGCTCTGTGTTTCCTCCAGTTCTCAGGTTTCCTCCCACATTACAAAGACATGTCTAGTGTGAGTCCTAGTGTGAGTGTGTGTGCATGTGCCCTGCAAAGTGGTGGTGTCTTCTCTAAACTAGGATCCTGTGTTGTAGCTTACACTGCCGGTTGGCCCAGAGCACCCCACAACCCTGAATTGGATTAAGCGACCATGACTGATGGCACTTGCCATGCTGTTCCCCACTCACTTTGGAAATGTTACTTACCTTTCCTGATGCTATTTTAGTTGACAACTTTTTGCTTGATGTTGTTTTGCTTAATGGGTTTTTTAAGCTGTAAAGTGCTTGCTTGATGTAAGTTTATTTGAGGCCATTGTTTTGATGACCGATGTTAATTTATACTGTAGACACGATTGTTGGTTGGACCAATTCTGTCAAAATCAAAAATATTTTTTTTTATTTTAACCAGAGCTTTGTAGTGAACTTTCAATCACTAGTTCTTCAGATTAGTATAGGTTTCTGTAAAACATTTCTGTTGAAGCTTTGCAGTGGAGTATACATTTTCACATATAAAATCTTTAAACTGCTCCTTTATCCACAGCGTGAGAGAACCTTACATAAAAAACAAGCTTCTTACCAAACAATGGCAGTGACTGAACTTTCTGATTAATAGTCCATCACTTTTATTCATATGGTTTACAATGTAGACATATTTTTATCTTTCTACTTTTGGACGCATTCATAAATAAAATAAATTTTAATACAATTTATGTATAATAGTTACATGAGCAATAACTGAAGAAAAGTTACCCCTACATTACATATTTGAAAAGACCACACACAACCACTAATAATAATAATAATAATAATAATAATAATAATACATTTCTCACAAAAAATAGGGGATATTTCAAAATGTATATGTTGCAATTAAAAAAAAGCATTTGTTTTTGTTTTTATTAAACAACAATGCAGACAAAAAAAAGAAGTTGTCCTAAAATGCAGATTATATGGAAAAAAACAACTTTTATGTTAATTGATGAAAATGCACTATATAAAAGGCTGAAAGCGCTGGACTATCTGAACGTTCCCAGATCTTGAAATTCACATCCTGCAATTTCCCAGCCCTTGCCTCTGCAACACAATTTTTCTAAAACTCAAAGTGACTTTTTCTAAAACTTAAAGCGACTGGAGAGTCATAGGATGTCTTGAAGCTGGTCAAACACAGACAACAGTGGTGGTGGTGGAATCATGGTTTGGGTTGGCTTCAGCCTTGGTGGTCGTACCAAGCTAAATGTCATCAAAAATTGATTGCTGACTGCTGTCACATACCTCGATGAGGTCCTGCAGCCTACAGTGCCTCCCACAGCACTTCTTGAGCTGGAAGTTGCCCTGCAGTAAGAGTGGCAAAGGATCCCACGAGAACTGCTGGGCAAGCTGATCCTGTCCATGCCTATCGCTGGCAGTCTTGGGTGACCGTACACCCTACTAAACAGTCATTTGCGTAATGAACAATTTTCTTTGACTTTAATTAGATTTTCTGATGCTTTCATTGTTTAATGAAATAAAATAACTTATTTTATCACTGCATATATACTTTAAAGTGAGGACTGTGTTGAACATATTTATATGTTCATCATTTAACAACACTTTCAGCACCAGCGACCATTCGCAATAGGCACAAGGTTATGTTCCTATGTGAACTCACGCTCACACCAGGCATAATCAATTAATCCACATGTCTTTGAACCTCTGAGAAGAAACCGGGGCACCCATGTAAACCCAGGGAGGACATGCAAACCCCACACTGGCAGAGTCCAAGGTCAGGATTGAAATGGGGGCACTGAAGCTGTGAGGAAACTTTGCTACCTGCTACACCATGCCCTTAATAATATTAATAAAGTCTCACACAACTACAGTATTTAGTTTGAGGTAATTCAGTTTAATTTACCACTAAAACTGACTTTACCTTTATTTCAATAGGGAATTATTGAGCTTCTGAAGCTGGGAATCAATTTAACTCCTGTCAGTGTGTCTCAGCTGTACTAGTGACTGACACTGACAAATAAATATTCAGCACATATCACACAAAAAGAACAAGAAGTACAAACTGCTGTAACATAAACTAGAAGTAGATACAATAAACTACAGTTTTATCTTTCTTTATCGGCTGTGACATAATTACAAATTGCATCTATTCTCTTCCAATAACCATTTAAAGATGCATAAACTTTGGCAGGGTTTCTTTTTGTTTGGGGCACAATCAAGAGGTGATCATGGGTGACCAAATATATATGTGCCATTCGGTATATTTGTGCAACTGCATGTTAACGCAAATATCTAATCAGACAATCGCATGGCATTTAGGAATGTACACGTAGTCAAGACCAGCTAAAGATCATCAAACCAGCTGAAAATCAAACCAAGCATCAGAATGGTGAATTAAGTGATTTCTGATTGTGGCATTTTTGTTGGTGCTAGATGTATGAGTTGGGCTGGACTGAGCTTTTCAGAAACTGCTGATCTGAGATTTTCACACAATAGGGTTTACATAGAATGGTCAAAAAAGAGAAAATATCCAGTGAGTGGCAGAAATGTTTTTCAGTCTTCAACTGTCCATTTTTTAAGAACCTGTGCCTGCTGCCGTTTCAGATGTCTGTTCTTGTCTGACAGTAGTAAAATTCAACTTAGTCATCTTCTGTTGTCACCTCAAGATGCTTTTCTGCTCACTCAAATTGTAGCCTTTTTGTCAGCTTGAAACACTCTGACCATTCTCCATTATGAATGAGTAGGTGTACAGGTGTTTATAATAAAGTGCTTAGTGAGTGTATATATTTGCACATTTAGTTTCCCTCAAAAAAATATAAAGTAAATGATATGTATATAGGAATGTGAGGACATTTATTTTGAAAAACTAACAGAGCAAACATATTTGTTTGGAAATCCAATGTAAGAATGTTTTGTCTCTTTTTGATGCTCAGTGGCTATGATAGATTTATACTCACACTGTGGGACACACACTGTGCCTGTGTGTGCGCACGTGCATGTGTCTGTGTGTGTGCTGGTGAGTACACACCAGTACTTTAGGGGTATCTTGGGAATTGGGAACAAAAATGCAATACCTAGTTGAAGAAACCATTCATTCATCAACCTTTGCAGAAACTTTCTTTTGCAAACCAAAAGTTTTAGGTTATTGAGGTCCCCAACAAATATACAGAGACAGATGTGTGTGTGTGTGTGTGTGTGTGTGTGTGTGTGTGTGTGTGTGTGTGTGTGTGTACCTTTATCTTGGCTTGAGTACAAAAGATCATGTCCTAGCCTGCTCTCTTTTCTAAATTAGTCTCTTTTGGGCTGAGAGGACACTTTCTTTGTATTCCTTTTACTCTCCAACATCAAACAAATCTATAGTCACAAGCACACATACACACAGTAAACACACATTTAGGGTACGCGAAGTACTGACTACTGTACTGTCCCCCTCAGGACTTCTGTGTGGAGTTTGTATGTTCTCCTCCAGGTACTTATATGGGATATGTTGTGAGGAAAATAATTACTTATTTTAGAGGCCTTTAGTGTCACTTCAAGTACTATTCAGAGCATTGATATTAAGAAACCAAAAGTGTTTGCCACCAATGGCACCTTTCCTATACTGGCCCCTTCTCACCAGACTGGATGAACACCCAGTAGGACGATCAGGGAAATTACACAGCTATGATACTTGAAATCCTTTATGGATAATGGAAGGTCTGTGCATGGGACTTGTTGGTTTGTATTTCAGGGTGGCAAGAAAGAAATATCTTCTGAATAAGTGTCACAGTGAGTCATGCTTGTGTCCATCTAATACCATTTGGCAAGACGCTTTATAGTCAGATGAGACCAAGATCAAACCTGTTTTGAACTGAAATCCAATTACACAGCACACCAACCAAAGTACACCACACCTACTGTGAAACATGGTGGTGATAACATATGTTATTGGGTGTTTTCCATTGATGAGGACTGGGCAATTGATCATGGTTGAAAAGGAAATGGCTGCTGCCAGGTATATGCAAGTTAAATTATAGCTTGTTGTACACTGAAAACCTTTCATAACTGTTGCATTTTTCTCATTACTTGAGTGTTGGAAACTGGAATAAATATTTTAAATAAGTAGTAATACAAAATTGTGACTATTTTAAAGGGATTTGATCAGGTGAGAGATTCTCTCTCTCTCTCTCTTTTGCTGTCTGTCGGTAAATATGAATGAAGAATGCAGTATGGATTAAAAAATATCTACTTAACACTTATACACAATGAAGTACATACTGTCTCCAACCCTTGAATAACAGCCCAATATCCTTTCACAAACCATTCATGACTTGGATGACAGCACTGCATAAGTAAAATAGGATCAAAGATGTTTTTCAAGCAATTAATATTCCACAAAGCCATACAACCTAACAGAAATTACAGAGATTCTACACAGTTAAAGCTCTTTACAATCACATTCTAAAGGTAGAGTGTGTGAAGTGGAATACAACGAAATGTTACCAGAATTTAAAATCACTCTGCGCATTGTGGGCTAGTGCATTGTGGAAAATAAATACATTTGAAATCCCTGCAAAAGTAACAATTACTTGCCAAACTACTGCACATCATAGAGAGAGGGGTATGCAGAATGGCAATAGCTCCTGCCAGACCAAGCTCATTTGGCTTAATAGCCACATTATTCATTTTAGTGATATACTATAAAGTCATTTTAGAATTAAAGTACCTTTGGATATGGTATTATAGAAAGCAGTCTGTGGTGCCATTGCATAAGCTTAGTCTAAATAAATCAATGTCCATTACTTTTCTCAAAGGTTTAGGCATGTACCGGGAAATAAAAGGTTATTACTGATGGAACAGCAATGCAAGAATATGTACTTTCGATATACTCACTAGATAAAAACATATTGTCATCTGTGACTGAAATGCACCTAAAGACATGTAATAGTGACTCTTTCAAAGGGGTTTAATGATTTTTGCTATTGCTGTCTATATATATGTAAATATATATGAATAAACAATGCAGTATTTCCAAAAAATTCAGCTACTTCCTTCACACTATAGCCTTTGGCACTCCCATTTTCTACACGTTAAACAAGACATTCATTGCACTGTACAACTACTTCTTAATCTCTGAATCACATTACACACCTTACAATGCCATTTACAGGAGTCTGAAGTTACTACCAACCTTAGTTTTCTGTCCAGGGAGTAAATGATGATTTTGTGCAAGTTTACTTGTTACACTTTTGGTGATTGGCAAGACAACGCTCATGGAGGTATGCAAACGAATTATACCTTCATATTTGCATAGAGCAGTTACCAAGCCATATGGTGAGCCATGTATGTTGTGGATGACTGGAGCTGTGACTGCAACTCTGGATGTAGACATGGCCCTTCTCATGGACCTTGCTAGATATACCCTTTTGTTTCACTCTGTTTTATGGCAGGGCCATACACAGGGGCCTCCCTAGTCTTGGGAAATCTATCTGATTAAAACCATGTGTCAGGGTTAAATGTCAGGGTCAGAATTAGACATTTCCTTCAACTTTAATGCTACCCTGTCAGATAGTGTCTCTTCCCTGTCTAATGGCGGATGAGCATGATGCTTCAGAAATGAATAAGTTGAATAAGTCCCTGTCCTTTGTAAACACTGCCCAAGCTACCTACCAAGCATGCTTTAGAAAGGTTCTTAAATCCAACTGGCCAGGGCTCCTCAGGTGCATTTGACAAGAGTGCCAAGAAGTCAATCAAACATCTAGAGGAAGGAAACATCATGAATAGTTTTGTGTAAAACGACCATTATTGGGCAGCTTCCTCTTATATACTGGGCCACCAGACCCAGATGCATGCCAGACCGGGTGGCGTGTATGTAAGGCATGCCACAGGAAAATGGTCTAGCAGACTGGACCCTGGTCAGTCTTAGTACTGTAGGTGAAAGCTGTCTGGAAAACATAATACTGGAGTAATGCATTGCAGTCTGCACTCTGCGGCCTAAATGTAAAGTCTTACAATCTCTGTTGGTCCTGAAGCAAGCAATGATTAAGTTGCAAAAGACGTTTTTTTCCCTGGTTTTGGAATGCTAGCAAAACGAAAGGGTTTAGTCTATCAATATTGCACCATTTAAGCCACAATTTGCTCCAATTCCAGTCAGCCTAAACTAGAAATTAGTATTTAGCAGATTGGAGATGACTGCAGGGAAGCACAAGGTAGTCCATTTTGTCTCATTGAACCTTTAAATTTGTCTCTAACTCTGCTAATTTGATGTTTCAAAGTCAGCGCTAGGCAAATAAACCTCTCAAACGGATGGCCCTCATTTGAGCTCTCCTAATTTCAGTAATGTCACAGCCACTCATTTTATTCCTCTATTAAAAATGTCATTAATTTGCTGTTTGAACTGTAAATCATTGGAGAGCATGTTAACTGCTAAAAGCACTCCAGGTCTTGATGAGATATGTTCCCTGGGGAGTAGAAGGGGGGCAGTGACTGAATAATGACATCACCAAAATGTATATAAAAAGGAAGATATCACAGTAAATCACAGAAATTTTTTTCAGCCTATTTCTACATTTTGCACATTATTTAAAATACACTAACTTATACTGAGTTTTGCATTATTGGTTCTATCATCTTTAAGCTACATTCTAAAATCCACTTTTCTTAAGCCTAGTTAGACAGGACTAAGCTTGTGTACAGGACTGAGCAGGTATGAAGTGAGGCCCATTTTCCTTAATAAATAAATGGCCAAGTATTAGATTTTTGTGTCATTCATTTAAGCAGGTTGTCTTTGTGTTGTTCTGGATGTGTATGAAAATCTGACGATTTAGGTAATAATTATGCGGAAACATTTCCAAACATGTATTTATTTTAATATTCAGAATGCCACTGTAGCATGGAATTCCTAATCAGCTGTTAAGTAAATGTGTAGCTATTAATATTATATATTAATAATGGTTTTCTATAGAACGTTTCCTAAGCACATTAATGGAAGTTGCATTCATTCTGATCAAATCGGCTAGCCATGAGTTTAGTAATGATTTAGATGAGTTTTGAAAGCATGTAAAGGCTTTCATTAAAACTATCTCAGTCATTTTGAGGATTTGGAAAATCCCTCCTTTCAATGTAATTGCAAGGTTAAGTTTTAATTTATGCATTTATTTATGAACAGAACTGTCTTCAGTCTGCATTTGAAGAAAGCAACAGACTATGGTTCATAGAGTCTGGGGATTCCATCGCCTTGTTGCTAGTACAAAAAGCACTGAAAAGGCTTGCCTTTCTTTTGTAATAAATAGTGAATTGAAAAAACATGATCGGTCTAGAAAACATAGTGTGACTGGCAGCTACTGGGAAGCTACTGGGATTTGACATATTTGAGTCATTGTCAGGCCATGATGACTTTAATGATAGTTACCCTATTCATGTTTTTGGTGTTACAGAGACATGGTCCTCCCTTATACACAAACTCATAATGTTGCACAGTTACAATGGAGCATACTTTTTACCACTGAGCCACTGGAGCTCCCTGCGATATGTTAGCTCTGTGTAGTCCAGCCTGGCCAGAAACAGTTGGATCTGTATAGGGCACAGAAGTTTGGACAAAGGTGCAGCTACACATATGAACCTATCAAAGAGTCAGCAAATGCAAATTGGCTTATTATTTCACTCACTGATGAAAAGAAGCAATTAGTGGCCATATGGTGGATATAGAGGTTATCATTGTCCTTTGGCCCTCTCTTGCCATAGTACAGTGGTGGTGCTTACATGTCTATAAAACCGTTGTTATGATAAATATGTTATTTGTGTGTGTGTGTGTGAGTGTGTGTGTGTGTGTGTGTGTGTGAGAGAGAGAGAGAGAGAGAGAGAAAGAGAGAGAGAGATAGAGATTTATATCAGGGAAACATAAGAACCCTTAACCCTTATGTGAAACATGTTGGTGGTGACAATATGCAGAACCTAAGCACACAAGTTGTTGTACCAAATAATGATACACACTTTCCACTTTCAGGCATGTAACATTGTATTTTCTCAATAAATATATGGCCAAGAGTAATCTTTTTTATTGCATTTGTTTAACTGGACACTATTTGTCTAATTTTAGGACTTGAAAATATGATTTTGTAGTTTATATTTAGGAAGAAATTTGAAAATTCTAGAAACTAATTTGGAAGTGACTGTAAACTTGCTATAAAACATTTGTCATTTGTATAAAACTGTAATTCTTTCCCACTGGGTTTATTTACCTCTGCAATACCATGTTTGACTGACAGATTTCTTATAGAATCTGGTCAAGGTGTTTTGGGGCATTGATGGATCCTGCCCCAGTCATCTACGTTGTCAAACAGTAACATGGTGTTTAAGATAAATCTTCGATTCTTAGAAAATAATACTTCAACTATATGTCAATAAAACTGATTTATGATATGGAGCTACGTTTTGAAGATGATTATTTTGCTGTTGGTGTTGCATGCTATATTGTGTTTTAAGATAAAAGGAGTCAAATTGAAACATACTTCTGGGCTAAAGACATGAAGTGGGATTTGACCAAGCAATAAGTTAGATGGGGACTTTTAGCTTTGCAGGCAGGCATCAGTGTTTTAAATTTGATTCAGAAAGCTACCATGAAGGGAATGCGGCAGTTAGGTTATTTGGAGTACTCGGGGAGATTGAAAACGAAGCGTGCAGCTGCATTTTGAATCAGTTACAGGGTTCCTGACGGCACGCATGGGAAGTTAGGTTGTTCTTTTTGGATCTAATGTCTCCTGCATTTTGTGTATGCTGATTTAGAAAGCTGTTTCAGGAGTAAAGAATGCCACCTAGAGGCAGCTTTTGAAAGGCCACCATTAGCACCATTTGCCATCAGTTAGGGAAAAGATGTGTGTATCTAGTACCATAAGTATAAGAGTTAGCCTAGTATTCCAGGGAGCACATGTGGTATTCAAGTAATATTTATGCAAGGCAATGAGAAATAGCTGAGATGCCATGCTTTGGTATTTGACTGTGAATATGTTAATGCGTGAGAACTGGAATGTCATGGCAATGTCAGGTGACAGCGTATGACGATGAAAAATGACGATATATGAATAATTCAGCATTTAATGAGATACTATTTACCATTTCTAGAAGTTCCAATTGTGTATTTAACTCTGAAACTGATCGTAAAATATGCTAGCATTACATAAAGCAGAGCTTCCAACAGGCAGGCAACAACTGTATCCTAAATTACACTTAAATTAGAAAATCTGCTTTCGCACATACAGTGAGAAAAGTGTAATATATCCTGTGATTTAGGATGGCAGACTCTGAATCCTGCTGTGCATGTGGAACAAAAACACCATGTGCTACCTTTATTTTGAATGTAAAAAAAACAGCAACTGGTAACCCATAGCAGAAGCACGGCATGTTTAATCCAAGGGAAGTCGCTCTTTTAAATCAGTTTATAATTTTATTCATATTGATTTCTTAACGGGATGTTCTAAAATAGAAGCAAGTTCAGCCATATATCATATATTAGGCTCAAGAGATACACAACATAGCACGCTATTAAGTTTTAATGTCTAACAGTTAGCTAGCCTGGCATATCGTCTCAAAAACCAATGAAACATTCAACATGACTGTGCAAACAGCAGGCTTTCAATCTGTCCAGTCTCCGGTGTTAATACATATAAAACAAAGTGTTGCTCACACGCAGTGCCAGTGATGCTCAAGAGAACTCCAGAGGAACCTATTGCGCACTTCCACTTATTGCATCCTCATGCTTGGTTTTAATCTCTTTCTTCGTTACCTCTAGAGACAAACAGAAAGAAGGAAAAAATAGAGACTGAAGTGCATCTGAGCTGTTGTAATAGCTCTCTCAACACAAACAAATCCAGGGCTTATTAAAAATGCATCATTCCTTTTTTTCAGCTTCCAAAATAGAAAGCACCAGGGAGAAGCAGATGGGTCTCCTCAGTGTGAACAATATTTTAAGGAAAACAGCCAAATGAACCAGAAGTGGCACCTTAGGACAAGACTAATAGAAATTATCTGGCAGCTAGATGGCAGAAACATATTTTTTATGTATATATGGACATCATGCCAATACATCCATTGGCTCTGTTAGTTACAGTATAAAATGCCATATGGCTACAGGTGTGGGTAGAGCTGTTTAATTAAAAAAAGTATGGATTTTAAGTACGAATTCAAATACAGAGGGGTTATAGGTTTGGGGCCATTACAGCTACATTAACAGCATTCAGCAGACGCCTTTACACTGAGTGGCGCAAAGTAGTGCTTTGTATTCTTAGTAGAGATTACCTTATACTAGCACAGATATACAATAACCTAAGAGCACAATCCAACTACATTCCTGTTAGGACTTCATGTAGGTAAAAACCATAAACATTTTTTATCTATACATTTTCTTAAATATTTAAGTACACTTTCAGCCTTTAGCATTTGTGAAACTAAATCTATTTTCCAATGTGTTTTAGTACAAATAACAATCAGCATTGCAGCCTGAATGAAACTTAATAATAAGATAATAATAAAAAAAGGACATACATTTCGAAATGTATTTATATTTGGCAGCTCCACCATTTGTTGGAATGACAACAATACTCTAGAGCTGGCTTGGATTCATCACGTTTGTGCAAAAAGTGATAATACATATTATGCCAGAATGATTTCACAATATTTAAAAAAGAAACGTACAGTTTTGCTAATTGCTTTGCATTCTTTGTCTTCAAGTATCCGAGCCTGGATTTGTGTGTTGCCTTCTAGACAGATCAAGGCATTACATGCCTGTAAATAGTGATACCGTCCAGTCCTGTGTCCCAGTCCTGTGTCCCAGTCCTGTGTCCTAGTCCTTGTGCCTGCACCCTATTTTTCTCTGCTGTCTATCTGAATGCACAACTTTTTCCCTTAGCATGGATGGGCTATAAAAGCAGATGATCAAATCAAGTTCAACTGTTTCCTAAGGGAAACACAAAGGCTGCACAAAATTGCACAAAACAGCACAAAATTGGATAAATGAGTAGTGGTCAGATGAGTCTCTGGTACCATGCTGATAGGAGGGTCAATATTGGCCCAGGCAGTACAAATCAATCAGCTAGTCTTTTGTCTACAGTTCAGGTTGATGAAGCCGGAGTAAAGGTGTGTTAAAGTTTTCTTGGCATGCTCTGCATCCTAAAATGCCGTTGGATACATGTTTGGACAGTAGAGCTTACTTAAACTTTGTGGCTGACCAAGTTGATCATTTTATAGCAGCTGTTAACCTTATGTCAGAAGAACACGTTAAACAGGACAGTGCACAAGGGTTGTATAGTGAATTTGTAGTTGCAGGAACATCAAGTTTTCCTTACTTTTTATCTTATCAGCATCTTTAGAACTTAACCCTGTAGACCATTTCTGGCACAAGGTAAAACTGGTTGCTCAGAGCATTTCAGTAGCTGTCAGTACCTGACAGTAGCCAAATGTGATAAGTTATCCTGTCCACATGGCTTAATATTCCTGCAGAAAATTTTCAACACCTAGTGGAATCTATGTAATTCCTGTGGTTCTGAAGGCTCAATTTGTTCCAATTATCTAATTTGCTACTAGAAAGGCAACTCTAATAATGTGGCCAATAAATGTTGTTTTTTATTTGGGAGTGCAGGGTAACAAGTTAGCCAGTCAGTTGTAGGGTCACAATTGTGCATAAAAAGAAATCTGTTAAAGACTAAGTAGATTTTTTAACACTTAAGTGAGCGTTACTCTGCCATGGGGGGAAAACAAAGAACAAATTAAGAAATAATGAAAAAAAAATCATTTATTTAGTTTATGCTAATGTCATTAATGCATTTATGGTTTAATGAGTGCCTTTGCTTGTCTATACTTTCACTAGGTTATACGACTATGCTCTATGTAAAAACTTAATGCTATGGCATTATGGCAAACATAGAACCTGTTGTGAATTTGTATGTCACGACCTGTAGATAAGCTCAGCAATCCACAATAGAATTCACATTTTACTGCCAAATTAGGAGGGCAGACTACCTTAACTTCTATTATAATGATTGCTGGGGCATGTGCCAGGAGGGTCTGGAGCCTCAAGACTGTTCTGGCACAAAAGAGACAGAGGTTCTGGAGTCTGACACACCAGGGATTATGCCCCGAGTTCTGGGTCCAGCCCCAAGGATGTGGGCTAGGTTACATGATGTAGACCAGGGGTGCAATATCTCTCTATGGTGTTACAGTTTAGTGTCACAGGGAATGTAACAAGAACAAAGACTAGAGAGGAGGCAAATGAAATAAAAAGCCAAGCGTGCTAAAGCTGAGCATAGTGAATGGAGAGTCATTAGGGACAGAACAAGGGAGGATCAAGAATCTACGCTCTCGAACAGAAACTGAAAGACAAGAAACAAAAGCCTTGAGATGTTAGAAGATTATACTAAGATGTTCCTGCCAGAAATGTCATGGGTTTTCTCACTTTACACCAAAGGTTTCGATGATCTGAAAAGGTGGGTATGATTATTGTATGACTGTCCGGATAGAGAGCCTTGTGAAATCTCAAATATTTTCTCTAGTTTTTGACTGCTGCCAAGAGCAATATTTAGCCACCATAAGTTAGTTTTAAATCCAACATTACTGGGTAATGTTCACATCACACTGTATCATTTCATTACCAAATATTTTACTGTAAGTGACAACCAATTAGAAGGAAAAATAAGTTCATCAGAGAGCTTGATCCTGCAAGATGATTTAATGAGCTATAACAATCACGGATACAGGTATAAAGTCTTAATTTATTTTTACAGATGGCACAATCACAACACGATGTAAAATGTAATCAACCAGGTGTGCTGGAGGGATAACTAGCTAGAATGTCACGTGTCTCTATTTAATTAATGGAGACAATATAAGGAGGCACGCATAGACATTATTAAAGCTATTCCTCTGAGCAATGAGGACCATGAAAATATGACTAGTGACCAGTGGTATGACCCAAACTCAGATTATTTTAATTGTTGTTCTCTCTTACTGTCTATGTGCTTCAGCCTAATTGTGCCGTAGGTCGCTGACATAATGTGTGTATTTTACATGTTTTTTGTATTTTTTTGGGCCTTCACAAAATTAGAGATCAATGTGTCTCATGTGTTTCAAAGTTTTAATTTTGATAATAATAATAATAATAATAATAACTACAATAAAAATATTATTGTTGTTATTATTATTATTATTATTAATATTATTATTTTATTATTATTGTTATTATTATTACAGTCAGCAGAGTCTAAAAACTGAAATTTTGGCTTTACTTTTTACTTAAATACTTTTTGTCAGATTATTTAAATCAAATTGCATGAAAATCACTTAACTGCTAACTTCATGGACTGAACTGAACTGAAGTCATTCAGCAGATGCCCTTATTTAAAACAATCTACAACTGATGCAGTTTTATAATACATGCAATTGTGGGTTAACGGCCTTGCTCAAGGACTTAACAGTGCCAGGTAGCATTTAAAGCCAGGACCTTCTTCTATCTTGGGTCTTCCAGTACCTTGACCACTAGGCTGCCACAGTCGAACTGATTTCATGCCTAAATTGATGTTACAGTTTCCTATTAAACTGATATGTTTGTTTTATAATTTGTTTTGCCTTTATGAAATAATCCTATAATAACCAATGATCAGCAATGTAAAGCAAAACAGATTAACTATAACTGAATTTATTCACCTTACATCCCTGTCCTTATGACAATTTTTTACTATGGAGGTGCATATTTTTAATTTAAAGTCTTTTTTCTGAAAATGTATACTTGAATATAACTCTTTGATTTGGGCCTTAGATGCACATTTTACAATTCCCACAGATATTGATGTAATGGGTCAAGATCTGGAGAATTTCTATTGTGGCTTTTACACCAGTCCAAGGAGGGAGAACATTACCACATCAAAGGCATTTTTAAACTGAGTGATAAATTTAAAATATTTAAAAATAAACACTTATGATGCATAAACGAGACATGAACAGTGATTATTTATCTTTCATGGGTTTGTTGTTTCCAGACACATGTATATTTCAAATATATAAGCTGTCTTCACAACGGTCTCATTAGCTTTTAGGGCTTATTAATATGTAATCGAACAATATTATTTACACAATATTCAGTGTGAGGGCGGCTCGGTGGGTAGCACCGCTGCATCACAGCAGGAAGACCCAGAGTTCAATTCCAGGGTGGAGCAACCTGGGTCCTTTCTGTGTGGAGTCTGCATGTCCTCCCCATGTTGGCACGGGTTTACTTTGGGTATTCCTGTTTTCTCCCATATTTTAAAGATGTGCGTTAGGTTAATTGGTGTCTCTAAAATTGTCGTGTGTGTGTGTGTGTGTGTGTGACCTACAATGGACAACCATCTAAGTTTGTTCCTGCCCTTGCACCCAGAGTTGCCAGGTGGGCACCGGCTGGCCTGCGACCCCATGTGGATTAAGCGGGAGATAATGAATGAATATTCAGTGTTACTGGCTGCCACACAAGCCCAAATTTTAAAAGCACCAACTGCCATGCTAATGAGTTGACAATGTGTTCCATTTCTAAAATGTTTCTTCTTTTCTGTTTAAATATTATTTTTGAATTGTACAAACAAAAATGAGTGAGCACCCTTATGCAATTAAATAGTGGAACTCTATCAAAGTCTGATCTGATTTACAAAATGTGTTTGTCGAAGTGTATAATGGCATGGTCAAAGGAGCTTGCTGAGGACCTCAGAAAAAGAGCTGTTGATGCAGGCTGGAAAAGATCACAAAACCATATCTAAAGAGCTTTGACCCACCAATTGCATAAAAATTTAGGAATTTGAAGAAAAATCAAAGTATGTAATGGTCTGCAAGGTCACACAAAAACCCATGCTTCTGTCTAAGGCACTAACTTCTAAGCAACTAAAGGCCTCTCTCACTTTGACTAATATTAATGTTCATGGGTTCAACATCAGGAGAACACAGAAAAATAATGGTTTGCATGGCAACAAAAAAGCCACTGTTCTTTAAAAATAACCCTGGCACATCACATGACACATGGATAATCCAGAAAGCTCCTGAAAAAGTTGTTGATGGATGAGACGTTTTGGATTACATTAAAAGCATATCTTTAAGAAAGAAACACACCATACTTGAAAATGAAAACATCAGGACTTTAGAGTTTAGATTTTTTTTTACTTTGTATTATGTTTAATTTTACAATTAGTTTTATTTTGTAAGAACAATGTTAAAAGCAGTGTGCACATTTATATCTTATTTTGGTCTTGCACCAAGAACTTGCCACCTACCTCACTATCCTAAAGCCTGAATTGAAAGCCAAGATGAACTGGAACAAAATCTTGTGCATTTAACATGTTTTAGAAATAGCCAAATTGGAAAGCAAAGGTTTTGTATAATTGAACAATGCATTTTTTACACTCTGCACTTACTTTGAAAATTGTATTACATTACAAACCCAAGTACCCTGCATTCAGTAGTAAAAGTTATTTAATCAGCCCCAGTTCCTGAGACCTACTATCACACTAAAGCACAACGTGGCAGTTAAACAAAATCAGTAATGCATGGCAGAGCATCAGGCCAGTGGAGAGAGTGACATATTGTTGTGCATTTTGTTTCACAAGAGTCATTTAAAAAAAAGGAGATTGATCCTCTACCAGGGCAGGATTGGAAACATGGCCAGTGCAGTGGGATTCAATGGGTAATACAGGGGGCTACACAAGGGGTCTGGCAAAGTATTAGGCATTGGATTGGGTTTAGATTGGATTAGGCAATATATTATAAATATATTGAAATAAAGATATATATCATCAAAATGAAATATCCACAATAAAATATTCCATAATTTTTTGGAGCTGTGCATTTTAGAGATACATAAAGTTTAATATAGTCACTATATAGGAAATAATATGTTGAAAAATGTGAGAAATTAAATGTTAAAGTGTTTTTAAGTGACAGTAAGTATGTGTTGATAAATATGACTGCTATTTTATACTGCTCACAAAATATGCCCTAATTTTTGTGAACAGTGTATCTAAAATACGTACATCTATATTGTATCATACTTGGTCTATTACCTGTAACACCGGGTCGGTAGAGCGGAGACAAAATGCGGAATGCAGTGCAGATAGCGATTTATTATAAGAACGGAAATAACAAATGAAGCGAAGCTTTATAAAAGCAGAATCAGCTTTCGGTGATTAAAGTATGTGACGCGGCTGCGTTGCTGACGCAGCCTGAGGGCGTGACATTACCAGATTCATTGCCATTCAGTGTCATGTGTTATGGAAGCTCTAACATAGGTGAGTGGCATGGTTGTACTGTAACAGCTTTGAGATCCCCAGTTTGATCCCCACCTCAAATTTCACCTGTCTGGAGTTTGTGTCCACCCCATGAATGTGTGAGTTTACTCCGGTTACTCTGGTTTCCTCCCACATTCCTAAGGCATGTGTTAAGTTGACTGGTCGCTCTAAATTGGCCCAGTATGTATGTATGAAATTCCCCAGTTGCTTAAGCCCAGATGCCTAAGGGTTGGACATTGGGATAACACTTTATAGGAGCACTTTAAATAAATTACTGTTTTATATTACCATTTTATAGTAGCTTCACTGAAAAGCTGATATTGTACCAATATGAAAAGGTCCCACATTTGCACAAAAATCTATCATTACCTCCATATCATCTCATTTTCTTTAGCCTTTATTTTTTTCTCTTTCGTTCCACTTTTCCCCTGTCTCTAAAAGTAATTAACTGAGGATATTGGTGTGATATGGGCAGTATCACATGCTAAAAGGGCAGTGAAGCCCTTGACATTCTTTCTTGGCGAACCCCCACAACCCTCAATAACTTGACAGATTCTTCTGACATTTAATCAGCATTCATGTCTACTGGGAGGAATGGACAGAAACAGAGTAACTAACTTGCTCGCTCTCTCCTCATCATCACAGCATGTCGATTTCCCAGTCCATAAGATGTTCTATCACCCACCCCACCACCACCACCACCTTCTCTCTCTCTCTCTCTCTCCCTCCTCCACTCTCTCTCTGTGTATTATTGGAATCTGATTAATGTACTAATGTAAACCCATCAATTCAATCTTAAAGGGTGTACTAATTGACTATAGCTGTTCCATCCTTATTACATTAAATCATACACAAACACACCCAAGAATGTTGCAGGTTTTTTTTTTTTTTTTGGCGTACTCTCACAAGGCAAGACCTTTGTATACTAACACACACATATTCATATCTAAACTTGATTCTCTAACAATATGTTAACCACCACCCAGAGTTGTCCTAGCACTGACAAGCCAAGATCTGGTGACAGGAAATTGGGCTTCCATGGGTACTTCATGCTGTAGGGAATTAATGTCTGGTCGTAAATGCCTGAAGAACCAGTGTGACACAAGTCACAGAACTTTTCAATGTTGGTTATGAGGGGAATATTTCCTAATACAGTCCAATCCGATTAATTGGACCACCGGTTAATGGGCCGCTTATTCGGACCAAATCCTAAAGTACCGAAATAAATCCTATTATATACATGTAATGTTATTCGCTTATTTGGA
>JAVSBV010126031.1:0-32924 GCA_033117975.1 Parotocinclus spilosoma
ACACACACACACACACACACACATATATATATATATATATATATATATATATATATATATATATATATACACACACACACACACACAGTCGATTTCGGTTAATGGGACCAGCTGCTTATTTGGACCAAATCTCAAAGTACCTAAACAAATCCTATTATATATGTGTAATGTTATTCACTTATTTGGACCAAAATTTCAATTAATCGGACCAAAGAACGTGTACAGTATGTAATATCAGTGAAGAAACCTCTTGTCTCGGGCATCACTACCCGAAAACGCCCGAGTTTCTCCCCAGCCCTCTACTGCTACCTACAGGTCTTTGGGATTTTTGGGATTCTCTGGAGAATTCATGCTTTTATCAAAGGTCAGGAAATTCGAAAAGTTGTGTTGACAAGAGCAAAACCAGCAGGAGGTGCAGACCCTCAAGAGAACACGTCAGATCACAGTGGATAAGTTCTTCAAACGTTGACTGGAATTTATTAAGAACTTTGCTTTGCATGCTGAGTACCTATACATTGTGTTGTGGATTGTTTCAAAAAACTTGTTTGCAAATTTATTTTTCAATGAACAAAGTTCGTAAGCAACAGCAGGTCTTGTTTGTACATTTGCTATACGTGTAAATCTCACAATAAATGTTTAATAAACATTTAATATGTTGCATAGCGCGTCCCGTCTTGTAACATAGGGCATGTTCGTTTAATCGGACCAGCCGGTTATTAGGACCAAAACCAGAATCGACTGTATTATCATAAACCTTCTGAAGGTTGATTATGTTTTTGAATTGGAAGTCTGATCTGTGAAGACTGAACTGGAAGGAAGCTTGGAAACGCCACTCTTGACACACAGTTTTGAAACTTGAACGGTGGTCTGTTGGTCAGGTAGTCCTGAATCCATTAAAGTGTAAGAGCTTTATCCCGCATTATGCTGAGTTTTTCCATAGTCGGAGGGTCAGAGAGCTAGAGTGGTATTCAAAACATGGGACACGTCAAAGAAGATTATGGCTATCCGAGAGTGAGTGGCAGTGCAGGTTAATGGGTACTGCTCACTGTGTCATTTGTTTGTGCAGGAGTTTAAGGACTACGGTATCACCACGGGGTATGGATTAGAATACACAGTAAAAAAAAGTTATCTTTTATGTTATCACACTGAATAGTTTTTTTGCGCTTGTTTAACCATTGCTCTTTTTTAGAAGCTGTCCTTAAAGAATGTGTTTGCCTTATATTTTAATAACCTCCATCTTAGTGGTCATGTGGTCAGAGGACAGCCAAGATGACAGCTCTGTGTGGAAAATTTATGGGTACTGGCCTTAGTAGATACATGAATCACAAGTGTTCTGAGTGATGGCCCTTTTGTACTGTGACTCTGATCTGATGTGTCTAGGGTGTACAAGCTCTGTAAAGCATGTAGATGAGAGCATCATCCACGCCAATATGTGCCTTATATGCAAACTGCAGGGGGTCCTGTCTATAACTAAGGGTCTGAACTGTTTAAGAATTAGGCTCTCAAAGGTTTTCATGACAGGAGTGCATCTGTTTTACCATAAGTCCTTATGATTTTTTGGGTGTGTGGTTTCCAGAACCGGGACAACAATACAGGAGATGTGTCTGATTGGAGACGCTTTCTGCATCTTTAAATACAATGAACACAGGTGCTGCAAAGACTTACTGAGTTGACTGGTACAGGTCTTTAAAATCCTTGGGCTAAAAATCTAAATCTAGTATTTGTCACTTCATAATGCTTTTCCCTTGTGATTTGCAAGCACACCTTTGTCCACCACAAACAGGGAATTGTGATAGTGAGTTAAGCACAATGTTAACACACGCCAGTGGGGGAATATGGAGCAGGGATAATCATGCTCAGGTGTGGTACAAGGTTGTGGTACAGCCCTAAGACAGTTAAGAAGGGGTATGCTGAAGAGGCAGGGCTGCAGGGGCGGTGTCCTTAATATGGGGGTAAGTAGAGGGGTTAGGAAGACCGTAGGTGGGAGGAAAGGAGGAGCGGGAAATGTGTCAGGTGGAAATGTTAGGTTGGGCTGGGTAACTGGCTGTAAGTCAGATCTTTTTTCAATAGGTCCTATCCATGTCTCCAAGTCTCCAGACTCCTTATAGCCAGTGATGGTCCTAATTCCACTCCATACCTCCCTTATATTGATCTGCTGCAGCTTGTGCTCCAACTTGTCCCTGTATTTATTTCCCCCCTGTTTTGCTAATTCAGCTTTAGCCACACCTTTTTGACCTCTTCTTTACTTTATGACCTAAAGCCCTCTGCTTTTATGTTTGTTGAAAAAGCAACTGTCTTTGTGTGAGTTGTTTTCCACACCAAAGTTTATGTAATGTTTGATACAGTGGTTGGCAGAGGTGGAATGAATGCTAAAATATTATGCTGAAGTAAAAGTGCTATTGCTCTGATGAAATTTTGTGTAAGTACATTTACCAGGCTCTAAATCTATTGAAGTAAAAGTAAAGAGTAGCTCATATAAAATGTACTTTACTTAACTTTTTTAACCAGTAGGAGATTGGTCTCTCCTGTGCAGTGCAAAAAGGACAAGTATATAAAATATTTAAATTAGATGTTTTTTAATTAAAACACCATTACAGATTAAAGTGCAATTACAAAATTACCCAGGTCAACACTTGACATATGAAAATTTAGGGAGGTATGATCGGTCGTTTTTGTGTAGGCCATAAAATATTTTCAAACAATGAGGTGTCCCATTCATTGCTGACTGGGATATTGGTGACAATAGATTAATAGAACGTAAAATTCATGTTTTCTAAAATTCATTCCTTTTCTGTCTTTACTTGGAAGTGTTTTCATATTTATCTTGATCAATTCAAAGAAAATTGTGTTGATTGGTGGCCTCGGTAGCAGCATCAGAAAAAAACACAGATTTGTTGAGTGTCAACATTTAGCTCCAGCAGTCAACCGTGTTAGTTTCACAAGCCTCACTTTTGCAGAAATGAAAAAAACAAAAACAATCAGACCTATAAACTGATGCAGAGAAACAAATTGCTTTGCAAATTCAGAGTGTAACTATGCCCCTCTTAACTGGTGTAGTAAATGAAAAGGAGAGAGATGCTAATTTTACTGATGAGACTTGCCCAGGAGAACCAGGTAAATGTTTTTTGGATGTGAAATACAGATGTAAAACTTAGAATGTTTATCCAAGATTGCGTAATGATATGTTTAAAGTGCCACTGTTTTGTATTCTTAGAGAGGATTTTGGTGTCCCTGTCCTCTGTTCCAGCAGAGGTCATATTCTGACAGACGCTGTGTTACTAATGCAAATTAATACAATTAAAGCCATTTAAAAGCTGACTAATAAGCTAAAGTAAACTCTCTCTAAGAGCCCAATTACATAAACAAAAATTACCTGAAACATTTTTAACATGATATTAACTTGCATTGGTGTCCACTTTTTAACAATTGACATTATGAATTGTCATTAGAAATTGACAGTTGAATTATCAGTATGTCCTCATTAAAGTAGCTTTTGGAACAGTGGCTAAATGTCAGTACCTAAACCGGCTAATTAGCTGGTAGACACAAATAAGTCAATAAAAACACCAAACAAAAGATTGCTTTGATATGAATTATTTTCTTGACTTAGGGTGTGCAAATTTTGCACGTTGTTTGTATTAATTCAAAAGAAATTATTAATAAGGTTAATTTGGAGGTGTGAACGCTGCGATCCGAAACTTGGTGTTCCCCAAACAAGTGGACGGAGGTCGCCTCAATAGTTGGTTTCAGTATGCTTCCAAATAAATCCTGGTGCAGTCCAATTGATGTGTGAACACAGCATGGACCAAAGACGTGTAGGAGAAACAAAATGGGCAAAAGAGTAATGTTTCACGTCACCTGCTTATACCGATTTAAACAATCAAATGAACTTAACACTTCTTTAATTGCTATGTTAAAAATGGCATTTTATTTGGCCACTTCTTTGGTTTGTACCCTTGTTTTTTAAAACTTCTATGTTAAGCTTTTTATTTTCTTAAAGTGCAGCCATGTTATCCTGTGGCCATGTTTGGCCATTACTTTAGATTTTTTCTACAGTGGCTGGAATATGTGCCTTCTAATATTGATTTACATCACCCCGAATATTTATAAAGTCTGCTACATCTTCCTTACTGCTGATGTCCATTATCCCTTTTCCTCAGTGTAGCGATCCAAAGTGGCCCAAAATTGAGCATAAACTATCACATGCAATGTGTTTTTTTTAGTTCACACTGCCCTAACACCATCACACCCGCTACATGACCTGCTGATCAGACAGATGAGCACTTCCAGTAATCGACTCATCCAGCTCCGATGTAACAAGGAACAGTTCATCATTTATACCCACTGTGATCACACTGTACAAGTCTTCTGCACTGTGCCGGGACATTACTGTTTACTGAACATACAGAATATAACCACTGAATGACTTAATATTGCACCTGCCCATCACTGCACTGATACTTTCATAATTCATGTCAAAAAAGACCAAGTTTGTGCCACTTTTACCTGCTATGTAAATGTAACCTAAGTATACTATTCAGAAAATTAGGGGACCTTTTAAAATGAAATATCCCATTATTAAATATCCCATATTTTTTCTGAGCAGTGTAATTAAATTTTTAAAAATTAAAATAAAATTAATTAGTAAATAATTCAATCAGGAAGTGAACTGGCAACATGACAATGACTCAATATGCATTCTCATTGCATGAACTTGAGCAAAAAGTCTCAAGTGACACCAGCATAAAAGAGAAAAAGAACAGAACATTCAAACACTTCAGATGACATTTTATGTGCAGACCTTAATGTGTTCCTTTCTTTTTGTTTACAATGCCTTAAAATATTGAAACACCCAATGACTATTATTAGATAATATTTGTTAATATTAATTTTTTTAAAACTTATCAGACCGCACACATTATTTTGTCAACCTTGTTGTGCTGAAGTACAATATATAATGTAACATGTATGAATCAGATTTGCATTCTAGAAGTGATTTTCCTGCCATTTATCTTAGCAGGTTTGAGTAGGTTGTTTAAGTTTGGGTATTATTTGGAGATTGCAGCTTTCAAAAATGTCAGAAAGTGTCAAAATGACTGAGACCAGCAATGTAAATGTTTATGTTTTTTTTTTAATTGATTTTTATATGAGGCATGCTTTCACCATTCTATCTGACATTCTGACATTATCTAACAAGGTAACAGCTCTATTCAGTCAGAAATTATATTACAATGTCCTCTAACTTTCCTGGATCAGCACAGAACCACACCACTCATGATTAATGATGTGAAAAAGCAGTCATTTTTAATGAATCTACAGTCCTTGAATGAAATAAAATGACACAATAAATCAACTGCATAGTCATAGTAGGCTAAGAGCAATGGGCAGGTTTTGCAACTACCAGCAAGGGAATCAAATTCATTTTTAGTCTGGTGTTTGCTATAATTCAGACTGTGCTTTAAATTCAGAAACATGCAAATATATGGGTTGGAGTAGGTAACATCAAATTTCTGGTGATTATTATGTGGGTAGTTTCTAAAGAATAATACACTGCTCACAAAATTTAGGGCATATTTCATTTTGAAGTATCCACAATTTTTGTGAGCAGTATATAAAGTCAAAAAAGTCAACCAGAATTGAAGAGGTAAAAGCATACAATCTCATCTAACAATATCAAGTGTGGTTCCAACATGCTTTCAGACACAGGGTCCATTTCTAAAAAATTAATTTGACTTTAAAACATTGCCTTCAAAAACATCATATTAGAACATGGCATGCCTTTGCTTTGAAGTCACTATTTTCTGATTAGTCACTGAGCATGGTAGCTTCCATTTCAGACCAGTACTACCAAATATGCTCTGTCATTAACATTTAAAGGTGAACACAGTGTTTAATAACAAATGCTGTGTCACTTACATGGAGATAAATATTCTTTATGAAACCATTGACCCAAAGGTTATGAGCCTGTAAACAGACCAGCAGTGGTGTTGTTTAATCAAAGTGCTCGTTATGTATTGGAACATTTGATATTCTTGCATCTGCAGTAGTAAATAGTACTGTGCAAAAGTTTAAGGCCACCATTAGATTAGATACAAATTTGTTTTAGCAATAGTATAATGATGCCATACATAATTATTTCTTAGTCTGTTTATTTGAATACAACCAGAAATTACAGGACACATGTATGCAGTATTGAGAAATCAGAAAAACAGCTTCTATAGGTAGCTTTTAGAAGTTTAGTGTAACTTCCCCTTCTGACAGCTTCATCAAAAAAAACAACCCAAAAACACTGTTTGGAAAGTGGGACAGGTTAAAAAGACTAAGACACACTGAAGCTCACAATGACTGGACAACAGAGGCCAGATATCCCAGCCTTCCAAGTAAACAGGCTCTATACATTACTGTTGCATTACTGATGTCCTCATATATCTAAGACATATCTACAATAATTAATTCACGTGACACAGAAAAGTTAAAAAGTGTGAGAATGTATAAATAGGATGGGTTTGACACAAAAGGAAAGCGAAAGTTACTTAACTCAATGGACCTACAGTGCAAGGCATATTTAATAACTATAACAACTTGGGAATTCTACTTAGGGAATTAGAATTTAATTAATATGAGGTAAGTTGAACTCCTAGTAATTTTTAAGTACAGGGAAGGGAGACCAGCAGAAATAGGAATGGTTTGGTTTATATTAGTACACTTAACAAGACAAACTTTAAAAATATAAAATACTTAATCCTTTATTTAACAGACCACAGTCAATAAAACTCACTGTTGGCAATAAAACCCAGCAGGGAGAGTATTCACTGCTGCAACAAAACAACAAGTGAATGGTAAGCTACAAACAGAGTTAACATTCTACCACATTACTGCCTATGTGTATGTAGATTTAAATAGACTGCTCACAAAACGTAGGGGATATTTCATTTGTGCAAAATCAGTACAGTAATTCCAGATCTCAGTAATGTACGAAACTACAGTCAGTGCCCACAAACTCCCACTTTCACAAACGGATGCCTATTTAAGTCATTCATAAGTCAACAGCCACAAAAATAAGAACAAATACATAAAACAATTTATAACCAGTAGAGACTTCTACAGTCTCATCCACAATCAATTTATTTAACCTTTATTTTACCAGGTAAAATGTTTGAGAACCAGTTCTCATTTTCAAACATGACCTGGAAAAATGGGGCTTTAAAAGAGTTGTGGAGAATTGGCTTAATCTCACACATGGTAAATTTAGCCTGAAAAACAAAAACATTTCCTCATCAATAAAGATTGTTTTTAACAAACCATGTGTCACCCTTATTGTTATAACTTAAATGCTTAGAAACAAACCGTAACTGATATATTTTCCCATACTTTTAAGTTGAGCAGTGTCTATAGGCTTTCAAGCAGTAGTTATTGACTTGCTCTTTCACTGAGGTCATTAATTAACATGAAAAAAATTCAAATATTAGAATAGAACACAATAGTTTAATAAAATTAAATGTGTGTTCACCTTCATCGGACAGGGAATGGCATCAGGCAGCCTGTCTTCTAATCACAGACCAGGTCTGCTAATAAACACCAGGAATCTGCTAAACGCTATTTTAATCTTACTGGACCCATATTTCATGGTAAGATTTATTGAAAATTACACATTAAAAGAAGTACCGGTAGTAGACTGCACTGAAAATAACTTGATGCCCACTGTTAAGTATGGTAGGGTCTGTGATTTTGTGATGTTTTTCCTTCAAAGGCACTGGGAACTTAATAATAAACTATTTTTTATTTTATCTATCACTTATTGCCAAAAGTGGCTGACATGCATTTTATAACAAAATAAAATAAAAAAGAAAAATGACCAATAAATCCAGCCACAGTCATAGATATTTAAAAAAATCAGCATTAGAAATTCACAGATTATATACAAAATATGAATTTAAAAGGAAGATAATTAAATAAATAATAAAAAATAATAAATATAAATATGATAGACACAGTAATAGAATAAAACCAATAATACAAATAATAAAAAAACAGAACAATGAAATAAAACCGACTCCAATTGCAAATACAAATTTACTGTAGTAGACATGGCTGTGGAAGCAGTTTATGTGAGGAAACCCACCAACATCCTAGAGCTGAAACTGTTTGGTTTGAAGGAATAAAATAAAATTCTAACCAAAGCAATTACTAAGGACACAAATTTTAGAAAATTTGTAAGTGGAATTCTTTCCCATTTTTGATTGAAATTTCAGTTGCTCAACAGTCCGAGGTCTCCGTTGTCATATTTGGGGCATCAAAATGTACCACACATATTCAATGGTAGACAGGTCATGACTGAAGCCAGGCCAGTCTAGTGCCTGCACTCGTTTACAATGAAGCCATGCTGTTGGAACACGTACCGAATGTGGCTTGGCGTTGTCTTAGTCCATCCTAGATTAACTTAGGCCCAGAGAAGCCAGCAGCGTTTCTGGGTGATGTTGATATATGGCTTTTGCTTTGCATGCTTTGGCATGGCATGAGTTTTAACTTGCACTTGTAGATAGAGCAATGAACTTTGCTCACTGACAATGGTTTTCTGAAGTGTTCCTAAGCGCCATGTGGTAATATTCGTTACAGAATGATGTTGCTTTTTAATGCAGTGCCCCCTGAGGGATCAAAATTCACAGGTGTTCAATGTTGATTTTTTGACTTTCTGCTTAGATTTCTCCAGATTCTCTGAATTTTTTGATGATATTATGTAGATGAGGAAATCCCTAAATTCCTTGCAATTTCACATTGACAAATGTTGTTCTTAAAATGTTGGACTATTTGCTCATGCAGTTGTTCACAAAGTGGTGAACCTTGGCCCATCCTTTCTCGTAAAAGACTGAGCCTTTTCATGACATTTACCTCTTTTCAATTAACCTGATAACTTATGGAATGTTCCAAACAGGTGTTTTTTGAGCATTTCTAAACATTCCCAGTCTTTTGTTGTCCCTGTCACTTTTTGGAACGCATTGCAGGCATCAAATTCAAAATGAGTGATGATTTGCAAAAAAAAAAAAAATTGAGAAAAAAGTTTATCTGTTTGAACGTTAAATATCTATGTCTTTGTAGCGTATTCAACTGAATGTGGGTTTAAAAGGATTTGCAACTCATCGTATTCTGTTTATATTTATGTTTTACACAACGTTCCATCTTCACTGAAATTAGGGTTGTACAATGCAACTAAATTATAGCAAAGGCTTAGGAAAGTGCTGAATGCCAATATTATTTGTTTTCTTGACATGAATATCTTGCATTGATAAAACAAAACAATATCTCTCTTGCACCTTAAGTATATGGGTTTATGAGATTCTGTGTTCTCTCTTGTCCCTGTGAAATGTGAAGAATACTGAGTACCATGTCTCCAGCTTCTTCTTTCTTTCACCTCTTTATAATGTTGATGTTATTGATGTATGTCGGGAGTGATTTTTTGCAAAACTCTTCAGAAGCTCATGCAATCTCCTTTAGTGCAATGGCAGTCTATTCAGCTCACCCACTTCTCCTGATTCCTCCAAAGAGCCAGGCCTATTCTGTCCATTTCAAAGCACTTTGTCAATGCCCGGTCATGTTAATGCACTCTGGTTGATGGGCATACCTAGATGGACATTTACTCTGTTCTTCTTAAAATTCAGATCATACTGAATGAGCTTTTGATTTGAGTATAGAGAGTGTGGTACCAACACTTTGATGAAACGTAAAGTTCCTCACATATATTTTGTGAGCATGTGTTACAATTTTAAAAGCAATGTTTCTTACGCTTACTTTTACTTTGATTTCACTGCAGACAGTAGAAACTCAATATATGTTATGCTTCATCTGGTCAATTTCATTTGTTAATATACACCAATTCCTGCATTTACAAAAAAATGATTTGAGAAAGGAATTTACCGATCTGTAATGTTGACATTTGTTTCTCATGACACGCAAAACGTTTCGGCATCCAGCATACCAAGCAAAAAGTGTACCAGGTTTCATATTCTACCATTCTTCCTGCCAAGACAATTTTTATTTTCAAAATTTAATAATCCAAAGCCTCCTCAGCCAAGCCTTTATGTATTGTGTGCAGCATGTTGTTTTACATTGTCTGGTTAAAAACTGCATGGGTGTTCCTGGAAAATGTTGTGTAATATCACAAACTATTTCAGATCATTCTGCCAATCATTCAGTCAGACTTCAAGAAAAGTTGTGTGTATGCTCAATCAGTCATGACTTACAATAACTATTATTATTTTCAAAAATACTGATTGGACTAAAGATGTGAAGTCTCACTATAAAGCAAGACTCTGTCTGGGACCAAAGAACATAAATGGAATTGAATATGTTTAATGCTTGCTTTTGACTTTAAATTATATTTTCACTATTGAATATTATGATTATTGTTTTTGCACGTTTTATCAGTGGGTAGCACCACTGCCTCACAGCAAGAAGGTTCCGGGTCCTTTCTGTGTGGAGTCTACATGTCCAACCCCTGTCTGTGTGGGTTTACTCTGGGTACTCCTGTTTCCTCCCACAGTCCAAAGACATGATTGTTAGGATAATTTGTGTCTCTAAAAGTGGGCCTTAGTGTATTGTCACCCCATCTAGGGTTGTTCTTGTCCTTGAGCCCCGAGTTGCCGTGTGGGCACCTGCTTGCTTGCGACCCCGTGTGAATTAAGTGGAAAATAATAGATGGATGGATTCTTGCTGTTAATCTCTCCACTAAGCACCGGTTTATTCTAATTACCTCCTACCATTACATCTCAATTATTATTTTTCTCTTGTGGGCATATAAATAGGTACAGCATAAAGCAAAAGGAAACTTACATTTTACAGGTAATTAGCCTTAGAACTCCTCAGTCAGATAGTAAATGCAGGCATGAAAATGCTACTGGGCTCAGAGAGTGTAATGTTTTGCATCTAAGATATGCAGTTAATCAAGGGCGATTTAAGTCACACTAATGGATCATGACACAGCAGATTCAACAGATATTAGCAGGTGAGGCTCAAGTTATGGATCATTGAAAGCCAAACCCGTTTAATCTTTGTGCACTCAGTGATGCTGCATGTTTACTATCTATCTGTTTGGCTTAAATTCTACAATGTGCCAATATAAATAGGCTAATTCCTATTATTTATTTATGTCAACAAAAAGGAAAACATTGCTGCATACACATTTTAGTCAACAGTCTACGAAAGTGTTGTATGGTGAATGTATGCCATCATTATTTCATTGCCTTTCTTGCAATACTGTCACAGATGCACCTGAGATATATTAGCATTTACTCAAGCATTTAACTTTTATTGATACCTTAGACTAGTGCTCGTTACTGATTGTCTTACTAGTTTCCATTTGTCATTCAGTGCTATTCCATTCCGATTGTAAATGATCATATTAATAAGCTGTATGAAGTATACAAACAAAGCAAACAAAAATAATGATAGTAGCCTTTTGTGGTTCCACAAACAATAAGGTGGACTACTTATTACGTTTCTTTTTAGAATTTCTGAATCAGGCATGGTTTTTAAGGGATAGAGCAGTAACATTCTGTAATAAGTGTACATTACTTCCAGGCTGTTAATACACTCATGTATGCGCAAACTTACCTTTAAAACGCACAAGTGAATCCAAATTGTCGTCTACTTGGTGGTTTAATTGTAAGCTCCAGTAAATGTAATTTCTGACTATGAGATAGTGGTCTTATAGCAGAAAGTAATTTGTGATAACAGTAATTTAACAACATATTTAACAGTATGGTTGGAGTTTAATGTTTCATGCTTTACGTAACATTTATATTTGTCAGGCAGAAGTAGCAATATGAAGCACTATATGTGAGCTCTCTCCAAATAATAGAAATGACAAAAGGTATATGGTATAATGAATCACTTATATCATGACTTACAATTTTAAAAATGACTTTTTTTCACTTTACAATTAGAAAATTAATTTACATAGCATAATTTAATGAGGTGTGTGATTTTGAATATCAACTCATAGATGTAGCAAAAAGAATTTAGGTTACAACACAGTTTCTTGGTATTATAATGGCGGATGGCGCATCAGCACAATAATTAAATTCACAAAGGCATAACCTTTTAACAGAGTGGAAAAACACTGCATCAGAGATGTTTATAAATTGACATTTCTTAACCGGTAACTGCTACCTTTTTAAACTGCTTCTCAAGTGTGTGCACTCTGTGGATAACATGTCTGTGGTTGGCTACAGTTACAGTCGCTTTTTAACTAGTGACAAATTATTTCCTTCCTGGTATTTTCATTGAATAATCAAATATTGTAAGATTGCAATATTTATAAAAATGAAAAGCATCCCATTGCTCATGCACATACCTATCCATATCATGTTCAAGAAGCCAAATTTTATTACACCAAAGTTCAGTTTCACCACTCGTGTGCCCATTGATTTAGCATTGTTAGCACTCCAACCAGTCCGCAGGTACACATGCTCATCTTCACAGGGTGTGGTAGGGTGCTGGGACAAGTTCCTCACTTACCCAACACATCGACGAGACTGTTCCCTTATCGTCCAATATATCCCAGGATGTGCCACTATTTTCCGCTGCAAGTTTCTGTTTACTTTTACTTTTATTACACATTTGTCATTCCTACCTGTTTGCTACTATTTGTCATTTGGTTCTTAAATTGATACAATTACCTTTCCCATGATGTTCAACTCCTCTGTATACCTCAACAATAAAATTATAATATTATGGCATCCGTCTGGAAAAGGGTTTTTAAAACACTTTTAAAGCTTTGAGTGTGCTTCACAAGTTTCACATGGAAAACAAGTTTGAGACCATTAGTCTTCGGCCAACCTGAATAACTTTACAAGAAGAACACTCCATCACTCAGGCCTTTATGGTAAAGTTGCTAGACAGGAGCCACTCTTGAGCACAAGCCTGCTGCGAAATGGTATTTAAATGACTTTGAGGGCATGATGAGAAAGATTCTCTTTTGACATAACTCAAAGCACAATCACCTTGCTTAAAGTGGTGGTGGAAGCATCCTACTATGGTGGTGTTTCTTTCTGATAGGGACAGGGTGTAAGTAAGGGAAGGATTAATTAAGCCAAATGGAGCAAGGTCCCTTTTAAGTCCTGCCGACCTCAGACAGGGACAACACTTCTGTTACGCGTGACAGCAGATTCTCCAGATAAATATAGGGTAAAACCACTAACCAGACTCACAACCAACAGAATATGGGATAAGTTAAGAAAAAAAAAAAACATTTTTTAGCAAAAGAAGAGGCTAGTGAAAAGGGAATACAAAGGCAAGGAGAGAAGGAAGGCAGAGAAAAGAGCTGGGCTGGTCCTGATGTGACATGGAGAGAACTATGCTGAGCCAGAGCATTTACAGAGAACAGGAGAGTCACTGGAGGTCAGGCAGAGTAGAGTGCTTGTGCAGACTGGGTAGTCAGGGTGGTCAGCGACGTGGTGCTGAAGCGGAGCTTTGATAATAGCAAGACAGAGGCACAGATGGCACAGGCGACATAGAAAGACTCACAGCAGGTCAGATGAGGTGACCTAAGAAACGAGGAGCGAGCATGGGGACTGGCAGCTGACTGGTGGGTGAAGAGGTCTGGAGTTGACATAAACGGTCAGGAGAGAAAATAATAAGATGCTTAACAAAACACTTGGAATCTTAACCGAGTTACAAAACATATCTGCTTTCACAGAACACAATCATGGAGCACAATTACCAGAGACAATTTGACAAGGAGTCTTAAAAAGCAAGGATTTAAGAATGCTGTGGTTGATAAGTATTGATGGAGAGCCAGTGTGTAGAATTAGCGAAGTAAAGCTGCACTTGCTTTCTCAAACCAATCTCTCCATAGAACAGGGCATGGAGACAGGCTGGGGAATAAGCACACAAACACACAGAAAATAGGGAAAACAAAGGCAAAGAGGAAGACATTTTTACTATAGAAGCGAATTCTAACTGGTTAATCTTTAAAGACAGTGCTGGAGTGGTTTCATGACAAAACTCTGAATGTTGTGGAGTAGTTCAAACTAAAACCCTATTGGAACAACTGATGAGACATGAAGATGGCAGTTCATGCTTCCTATCCAATCCAGCCAAATAGTGCTTGAGAGGATCTGCAAAAAGAATGGCATAAACTGCTCAAATCCAGGTGTGCAAAACTTATAGATCTACACAACAGCTGTCACGGGTTAATTAAAAAATCTCTGATTAATGGTCTGAATTATTAAGTACATTTTAAATGTTTCTACGAATGTTTTCACTTTGTCATTATGTATTATTAAATGTGAACAGATAGGAATTTATGCAAACATGTCAAAATCCTTACATTTAAAATTACATATAATAATCAGTAAAGTGTGCATAAAGGGAAAGTGTCTTAATACTTCATACTTTGGTCCATGATATTTGTCTTAATAATCAAAAGACACAGGAACACCAGGAGGTTGGTCATAATGAAGCTTTTTGTCTGTTTGCACTGAATAGCTCTCATCAGAGCTGTACTCGGTGCAGAGTCTTAAGGTGAATGTCTTTGGGCTAAATGGAATAAGTGTCTTGCTCATGGTGAGTGACTAGTTCACAAGAACATGAATGGCAATTTAAAGGCACATATTGGCATAGACATAAAAAAATGCAAAAATAAATAATGACAATAAACCTACCATACCAAACAGTATATTGCACAATACAACAGTAGGTGCTTCCTGGCTCAACGGTCTAAGACACTAACCCACCACTAAGGCAGATTGGTTTTCAAGTCTCAGCATTGCTTCCAGACTGGTTATGCACCATAAAGTATTCCCTGTGTTGACAGAAGACTGGAATGCACAAGTCAAAGTCATTATCTTAATTCCAAAGACATTATTGTGGATGCAGTTCTCAGGGGATACCCACTAACAACACAACCCAGATTTTAAACTGTTTTGTGCAAAGAACTAGGCTAGGCAGCAAAAGGAACCAGGGGCCACCCTGGATACTGAAATTAAGGATGACATTTTTGCCATTAACAGATGTGCAATATCGGATCATTTTACTCAATACACAAATTACCAACTAGCATAATTTTGTCTAATTTGTTTACCTTAGGTCTGTACATCTCCTTTTGGGAATTGTGTGAAAAATCTGATAATGTTTCCCAAATATTTATGCTAAAATATGAACAAAATCTAGACGGTTCACGAACGTTCAAACGCCACTGTAGACCGAGGAACTTTCAGCAGATGGCAGCAAAGTCCCATTTTATATAGATACGTATATATGTCTTTATAGGCACTTGTGGGGGCACTACTAATACATTTGGGTATACGCCATTGGACAAATACATTTTGTCCTCCATTACATTAGAGGGGAGAGAGAGGGTCGTTTGTGTTACTAAACACATTTGCATACAGTTTGATGTGATAACTATTTCTAAACTATAGGAGGATCTCCCTTACTGTCTGTAAAGACAGAACACATCACAGGTGCAACCCGATTTTTTTTGTTTTTTTTTTTTTGTTACAAAAATCCTTTCGATAAACAGATCCATTTCCTGTAGGGACAACGATCTGCTAAAGGACTTGAATTATTAATGACGGTGTGAGTGTTGCATATGCATATATTTAAATACGTTACATAATAGTACTACATAATGTACTGTTCGTTCGCTCACCGAAATGGGAACGCGCACGAGTTTTGACTTTCCTAAATCTTTTTTACACTCTCTGAATTAATTATAAGAGACCAATGTGCGTTTACACTTGTCCGGTCGTTCGCAGTCCTCAGAGCTGACCCCCTGCGCGCCGAGTGATGGGTGAGTCCTGCATAGATACGCAGCTCGCTCTCTCTCACTCTCCAACTCTCTCTGTCTCTCTCCCTCTCTGCGTCTCACCGGCTCATACTCTCAGTGGTTCGGCGGTTCAGACTGACTGATCCAAGCTATGCTCTCGGCTCTGTCTGCGCGCTCCGCACCGCCGCTTCTCTCCAGATGCTGATATGAGCGCTAACACAGCGCCTCGTCTTCCACCTGCCCGAGCTCAATGTCTATGCTTGGCCGTGATCGGCTTGAGAAACTCGACTTTAACGCGGAATTAACGGCCGACCATCATGGGCAAATTCGAGCACGTCTGGCTCATTTTCGCTGGCATCATCACCGCCGCCAGCGGTAAGTGCTATCCATTTCTTTTCCTTTTTTTTCCCCTTTTGCTGCGGCGTTTGGCGTATCTGCCTTTGAGGATGTGTGACTGGCAGGTGTGCGAGGGACGCTTTTTTGGCTTCCATTTGTGGAGCCACTTCAGAAACTTGCATCCCCCCTCCATGACTTACGCGTGAGCCCCTTATAGATGGATGAGCGTTATGAAAAAGGTTATAAATAGCTCAATGCGCTGCGTTATTAATACGCACATATCTCATAACTTCCATCCGTCTGTCTGACTCATGAACTAGAGGACGTGTGGCGAGTGCGAAATTAGCTCGCGTAGAGGTGTGTGTGTGTCGGTTGAAAAGAAAGGCAAATCCATAACCTATGGTGTTCGGGATTAATATTGGCAGTAATTACGGTGTTTTGGTGTGGCCGCGCGCGTTTTTGGTGTGCGTTCGGGAGTGCACACGTGTGTGAAAGAGATTCCGTTAAATGTGTAAGTGAGCGATGGTGTTTTTGAATAATAAGCTGATGTGTGAGTGCTAGAAACTTTGCAGCTCGTGTGTAGGCCTTCAATTACCAAACCCTGATTAGTGGTCATTTAGAAGGCTGTACTGACATTCTGTTTGTTGGTTACACAGTTGGTTGATTATAATGTACATTCATGCGTAACACATTTTTACGCAAACCAACCAAGCTCCGGTTGAGTGAAACACAAGGGATGCTTTGTGAGGATTGAGGTATGGCTCGTGTAAAAAAAAAAAAAAAAAACAGTCCCAAAGCCACCTTAAACTAACTTTTTTTTACTGTCCGTTTGTCCACCTCCAAACGCAACAGTTTGAGAAGCGAAGCGCAGAAGAGTGGCGTTGCTCTCAGTTGCGCCTTCATGTGATTTCACGCTCGTTTAGCTTTGACGGCTCCCACAGGCATGTCATTCTCACAGCTGATGGAAATCCGACACGATCACTAAACCCATTCTGCACACAGCACACGCACCGGGCCAGTGTATTTAGCGGAGAAGCGCAAAAATGACCATGCAAGTTTTTTTAGCCCGCAAAATATGCTATTTAAGATCATGTTTACCAGTATGCTCCCCGTCAGCACACATACCAGACATATTTTTTAACCTAAAAAGCAAAGTTTGAAAGCAAAGTTATTTGCATCGATTCAGAATATCAAAATACACATAAAGATAAAATATTATCACGATTAAGTGCCCCAGGACACACAAAACAGTCATTTCATTCCTTCACTTTCTTATTTGCTTAATCCTGGACAGAGTCATGGGAGCAGGAACATCATAGTATACACAATGCAGTTACAATGAAAATGATTCAAACCCCATTAGATGTATTAGCAACATTTACAAACCAGTCAAACGAAGGACGAATAAGGTGGCTCTACCTAACTACTATAACAAGTGGTTTCTCCAAATTCAACACGAAACCCACATCAGACTCCTACATGCCAAGCACCTTTAGTACAGGTAGACACCATTTAATGATCGTATTACAATACGTGAAACAGGACACTAAA
Source organism: Parotocinclus spilosoma (assembly GCA_033117975.1). Classification (NCBI taxonomy): domain Eukaryota; kingdom Metazoa; phylum Chordata; class Actinopteri; order Siluriformes; family Loricariidae; genus Parotocinclus; species Parotocinclus spilosoma. Next base: position 17,654 of record JAVSBV010126031.1, read on the forward strand.
CAGGACATTAGCCGAAATAGATGTCGACTGGACATTACCATAGCCAGTCTTGTAATGCAAATATAAAAGGTATGTTTTTTAAAGTATACTGCATGCAGAGGATACATAAAAGCATCATAATTTCTGCCGAAAACAGGAGTGGACGGCCACCATCTACACAGCATCCCTTATGCCACTGCATTTTTAATTTAGGGAAATTTCATGATAATTACAGAAAACAAAGCAATGTATTATTATGAATCTCAGATGGTTATAGGTGAGAGGTATATACAGATAGTGGGGGAACAGACAAAGGAACACTACATACAATAGGACAGGCACGTACATATGCAAACAAAAAGTCGGAAAGTCATACACACAAGCAGATGTGACTTGTACAAAAAGTCTCTAAACAAACTAAGTTAGAACAGTATTTATTTCAAATATGAGCTAACAAGCAGACACAACCTGTAAGGCGCACACACACACACACACACACACACACACACACACACACACACACACACACACACACACACACACACACACACACACAAAATGGTCTTCCCATTTTAAAATCCCACCTCTGATGGTATGCAGCACTGATTGGTTGTTGATGTGACCAGCTGTTTATAGCCAAAATGTTTGTCGTTTTTATTTTTTGTTTTGAGTTTTTTAAAGATGTTTTAAATACCTTGGTCATTAAAGGAAAGGATGTTTATTGGATGGTTGTTACCCAGAACATACCTATATTTAGTACAGTACCACTTTGCTGTTATGACTTTCTGAAGATCTGATGCATAACCAGATATCAGCTACTGGAAGTGTTCCTGAGGAATCTTATGCCGTTCTTCTTAGGCAATGGCCTTCAGTTCACTAATATCCTTGGGTTTACAACATCCAGGTAGCGTATCCAGTGTCCCTATAGCTTGCAGACTGTGCTTTCAACTGTATCTCTAGAAACATTTGGTTCCATTGCTGTCTTTTTGAATCCTTTTCCTTGTTTTTAAGGGACCACTTGCAAAAACATTCAGGTAGCGTAGCCAATGTTCCTATAACTTGCAGACTTGCCAACTGTGCTTTCAGCTGTGCTTTCAATGGAAACATTCGGTTCCAATGCTGTCTTTTTGTATCTTTAATCTTGTTTTGTAGGGCAATAGTTTCTTAACTTCTTTGATAGCTCTATTCACTTTGCCATATTTCAAACATGCAAACACACAGTCAACAAGCCTCTAGACAGTCCAGGAATTTGATGTGTTTTATCTCAAGCACACCTGATGCAACTAATGAGGCTGTTGATTAGTGTCATCAGGTGTGCTTCTGAGACAACATCTGAATTGCAAGTGTGTGTTCTTAAAAGGGACTGTAAGTAGAATAATTCTGAAACAAAAACTATTCTTGTTTAAATGGTTTATTGCAAACACACACACACACACACACACACACACACACACATATATATATATATATATATATATATATGTAAAATATACTGCTCAAAAAAATAAAGGGAACACTTGAAGTTACATTACATTGTGTTGTTTAAATGTTCTCTTTATTTTTTTTTTGAGCAGTGTACATATATACGTTACACATTACTTATTTCTTAGTATATTACTGATTTTATGGTATATCACCATTTAGTTTTCTTCCATGTCATATTTGGCAGCTATTTGTTTTTTGTAAACATTTATTTCTTGTCCGTACCTGTTTTAGTCCTGGGGAAAGAACACTGTGGTGAAACATATTATAGAGTAAAGTAAGCACATATTGTGCATTATCAGAAAGGTAGTTACAGGACCGCCAGGCTGGCAGTTTCCTGCGGGGCCTGTGCATTGAGGGGCCACCTGAAGGATGATCTCCACAGAAATAAAACAAAACATGTCAAAACATGACAATTCCCTGAAACTGTTAACAGCCAATGCAGGTTATAGCAAAATCATATGCATCAACCCCATTTAATTACTTTAGTTGTATGTTTAGTGAAGTGTGATCACATCATCACCTATGATTGCCGGAATAAAAATAAGGCATTTGAATAACATCTTTACAGGGAACATTGATAAGGGAATACAAGTCAGTGAGAAGGGTCTCATGCATTTTTGATTATGGCTCCATTTGTAATTTCCTCTGCATAAATTAATTCATGTTTTGGTTCTTCATTGTTTTGAGGAGTTGTATTTTACTTGACCTGTCACAATTTTGATCATACTACTTATTAAAAATGTAAATATATCTAATAGGCAGCACAGTAGTGCAGTGGTTACTGCTATTGCCTTACATTCTCTAGTTTGCTCCCATTTTCCAAAGACAAGAGTTAGATCAATTGGTGTCTTTAAAGTGTGTTTCCATGTATACATATGACCTTAGAGGGACTGGTGCTCTATACAATTTTGCTTCCATCCTTACACCCTGTGTTTAAATTATATGAATAAATAATGAATATGTAATATGCCTAGCTAACGTTTATTTACTGAACACAAATAATGAGCACTTTAAACCTCTTCTATATGGCACTGGGCATGTCCCTGGCCCTCAGTCATACTTGCCAATAAATCTGGACAATATTGGCTGAACTGTTAATCATGATCATTTGGCTCATTATTTTAATTACACTTATAAATCACAATTATAATTCTGCTTTAGAAGCAAAATTGTTTTATTGCAAATAAGATGTATTATGTTGCTTCGGAAAATGGCCAGGTTTTGTTTCATGATGTATAATATCTGTCTGTATTGCTTCCTAAGGGAAACTTGTGATTTAATTATAGGTGTGGGGATCTAATTCATTCATTTTTGTTATGATATTGAGATATTGAAGTCTGAGCTTTGATTACAGTTGGATACTGGTACTGATACAATACTAACATTCCCAAGCAACTGTTTTTGTTTGTTTTTTATTTAACGTCACATCAGCATCACTCGCTGTTTGTGACATTTAACAATACTAGCCAAGGACCTTGACTCTGAGGCAATTAAGAGCGACCAGTTAACCAGTTTCATGTCTTTGGAATGTGTAAGAAAATCGAAGTACACAGAGAAAACCCATGGGGATGCGGGGAGGAATTGAAAACTCCACACAAGCTGAGTCAGAGGTTAATTAACTCATTGTCTAAACATTCCACAATGTGTCACAGGCATGATTAGTGCATGATTTATGGTCGTGTCCACATGGCCGATCTTGGACGAGCTGTGTCTGTCAACGTGGTACATGCATCACACAATAGAAGATTCATTGAAAAATCTAATTGGAAAATGTATCAAACCCCATACTTGAATAATGATTATTGTCAACAATTATAAGTAGAACCTGACTCAATGAAAAATAGCTTACTTATTTAATCTATCTCTAGTTTAAACAAAGAAGCCTCGTGTGTCACACACACTCATCATTTTGTTTTTATTTTTTTGTTTTATTTTATTAGGTACACTCTCTATCTTTGTTTCAGTTCCACTTACAGTATACATTTGTAGTTCTACAGATACAGATTGCAGTTCAGCTGTTTCTTTGCATTCTTTGTCTGGCCCCTTTACTCCGGACTCAGACAGGACCAGGGTGGTGTATCATTCTCAGCACTGCAGTGACACTAATGTGGTGTTGGTGTGTTAGTGCGTGGCTTAGGCACAGCAGTGCGGCTGGAGCTTTGAAACACCTCCATGTCACTACTGGACTGAAAATAGTCCACCAACCAAAAATTTCCAGCCATTTTTAACCGGTAGGTAGCATCCTGTAAACACTTATGAAGAATGACTAACACAAACAGAGCCACTGTCTCTGACTTTACATGTCCAAGATGAAGCAGTATGGTATAGGTGTCTTATAGAGTGCACAGAGAGTGAAAAATCGAGCAGCACTCTCTGTGGGGCTCCTGGTCATAAGAGACCAGATTAAAGGGGACTAACAAAGTAAGTTGGACTACACAAAGAAAATAGATGGGCTACATTTTATAATTACAGAACTACAAAGTGCATCTGTCTGGTAAGTGGAAGTGATAACATGTATAATGAGTGTAGTACCAAGGAGGTGTAACTACTGACGTGAACAGGGAATGTATGTGAACTTTCTATGATTTAGACGATATCAGTGTAGAATTTAAATGCATAATTGTCAGATGTCTTTGTAAGAAGGTACAGTGGTTCTTAACCTATTTAAGGTGATGGATCCCTTTGTAGAATTACTGAAAGCTTCAGACCCCTCCATGGCAAATGTCATACAAGCATAAGAGGTAGGGACTATGTTCATGGACTATAGTGGGTCCATGGACCACAGGTTAGGAAATAATGGAATAGCATATCTGTACAGTGAACTGTCCCTTAAAGTCAACACGAGTTTGCGCGCAATGTGCATTAGCGTCCATGTTTCATTATGCCTATCATTTTAGAGGATGTGCATTTCAAAGGAATTAGTGATGCTTAAGGACATCTCAGCTGCTTCCAGGGTTGGTGAAAGAGTCATTAGTTTTGCCACAGCTGCCCTATTAGCATTAATGACAATGGCTGCTGCTCTTCCCTGTTCAAAGGCATGTAGGGAGTTTAGAGGACAGCCATTAATAAATGAGCGTCAAGCACTGGCAGCTGTTTTAGTACACTTTGTTATGAGTACAGGAGACATTTCGAGCCGTTTGTTGAAATAAGGTTGAAATGATCATGCTTCATCAGGTGTAATGGTTGTAGGCTAACTCGGTGGCAAATACATTAGAATACTCGAGCGAGACAGGATGTGAGACGCAATGGATGAGGAAACATTTTAGCCGCCAGTGTTAGCAATGTTCCACAACAGCCATTTTGAATTGCCAGCATTTTGAAGAGCTCAGATTTCAACCAGTTTATCAAATATCAATCACTGTGGTTGTGTTTGAGCTGATCGCGCATTAGGCACACTTGTGCATGCATGCTCGCAGTGCAGGGGAAGTCAGTCAGTTTTTCAGTGTTACATTTATTACAACATGCCAGCTTGGTGGTGCGAGGCAGAAACACAAGTGACAATTAGATGACATGGCTAAAAAAAGATGTTAGAAATATGTCTCAATTAAAACCTTTTGAAGAAGAATTGAGAGGAGGATGATTGGACTGGATACTTATCTTAACTGCAAGAATATAATATGCCAATGTTTGACATAATAATGATATATAAAGTGTCTTATAACGCAGTGCATATATTATCTACAATAATATGCTAATCGTTGCTTTAACACGTGTGAGCTGACATTATCAGTCACTAAAAACAGGACATGACAGTGCATACTACAGTGCAAGCGCCACAAATCAAGCTAGCCTTGTACATAAAAGTAAATTAAAGTTAAAAATAAGTAATCAAACTGTGACAGGAGACAAAATACAGACACCACCAGCCTTGTATGTTGTTAGCATTCATTGGTTCATTTACTGGCTCCTCCGCTTTTAAGTGGAGTTGGTTTGGCTTTGCAAAGATGGATATTGCTTAAAATATATATCTGCAAAATATGTCGGAAATTGATTGCCCTTAAAGTCAGCTCAACAACGGACTTTCACCATCTATAAACTAACCAACCTTGAAGAATATGAAGACTATAACAAACTTTAGGAGACAGCTGTCTATGATATACTTAAAGCAGCCAAAATACCAGCAAAAACACATTTGGCAAACCTGAGTGGAATTATTCTGCAATAAAGTACCTTACAAAAAGAAAAGCAACAGATAGCAAGGTGTAAGAAATGCTCTCACCATTTACCTTGAGAAAGATACGCAGCCAGTTCAGGTGGTTGAGAGAGATGGGTTCAAAATATCAAGATATAATATACTGCTCACAAAAACAAAATTTTTGTCACCCCTAATGTCTTAATAAAGTCTGTTGAATAAATATTTTTTTTCCTATAACATACATTTGCTTCTCCTATGCAGCAGAAGGAAGAAACTCAATCTAAAGTTGATCATGAAATTATTTCATAAATCTAAATTTCCTAATGACTTTTTGCATGTTGACCTATTTCATGAGGTTCAAATTTTATTTTCTCCAAATCTGTGTAATATTTGTAAACTGTAGTTTATAAAATGTGTCTGCATATTTTAGAGAACAGAGAATCCCTCTGCATGCTAATTGTTATACAGTATGTTTTAAATATTTAGAAGAGTTGACCTGTAATTTTAGGTAGATTCAGAGCATGGATCAACTTACAGGAATAAAAGACAAAATGTTTGTGCCTTTAAAGGTCCTTGCATATGATTTATTTTTTCTTGTGTATATCAACAACTGGTAAATGCAAAATCAGGAGCTGTAGACAGACTTATTTTTTACCTGACATCTGTGTGGTAAAGGAACCTTTTCTTCTAACTCGATCTTCTTCTTCTAAAACCCCTTCCTATGTTTTATTTTATTTTTCTGGAACTGAATTCTGTGTGGTCAGCTGTCTGGATTCTGGATGTGGTGACCCATTTAAAGTATGTGTATCAGGAGTCCTTGCTTACATATACAAGCCTTTAAAGCTTTTGAATTTCAAAGCTGTCCCAGTCAGCAAAAATTGTGTTTCTTTTTTCACCTATTAATGCGATTTAAAGGCTGAGGGGGTCAGGAGCAGAACTGGACTAAACTGCTTGCAATTCAAAAAAGACACATTTTAATTAGGCCTCAGGTTGGTAATCTTTTAGGCCCAGAAATAGCGACTCTAAACAAGGTTATTGGACTTTTTTATGCACCTTTGACTTTGTTATAGCACAGATAAGGCAAGTGATGACATTAAGAGACTTCATCTGAGACTAAATCATCCAAAAGCCAAATTCACAGGGTGCAAATAACTATATAGCCCGATTTCTGGTAGAGTTTAATGATGCGGCTGTGTTATCGGAGCACTTTCATGCCCCATTATCTGTTAAAAAAGTGTGTTTATATGCATTTAATAATCCGATCATAGTTGAATTTCTGCAGTTATCTGCTAGTTCAAGTGATTATGTAAACAGAATACAGAATTTAGATTAAGTCTGATATATAGAGCTTGATTTGATCTCAGTAATCAGATTTCTCAGTGCATGTATAATATATCCTTTCTCTGATTTCAAATGTGTTTCTCAGTCTGTGTACTCAGGGATATATGGTCATTCTAAGAGACATTGCCTATACAGGGTGCCAATCCATCTTAGGGCACATACAATCACATACTCATACACACATTCAAACACTAAGGGCCATTTTGGAAACGCAAATTAACCTAACTCATAAGTCTTTGAAGGTGGGAGGAAACCGGAGTACCCAGAGAAAACTCAGGCAGACATAGGGAGAACGTGCACACTCCACACAGGTGGAGCCCAGGGCCAGGATCCAACTAGGGATCTAGCTAGCCGCTGCAGCACTGTGCCGTGTTGTACCGTTCTGAAAAGCAATATATGCTTGAGTAAATTACGTTTATTTTATTATTTATTTATTGAAGTTTGTCACATGCATTTGTGAGATTATTGGCTGGTTGCAATGTAGAAATATGATTATTGCTTCTCTCTTGTAAACCCAGAGCTTTCCCGTTACCTGATTATCCAAGTACATGTAAAGTCGTTGATGGGATTACTGACAAAATCTGATTGCAGATGTCAGATTATTAATTGCATGTAAACATACTCTATGCTTGATGGCTTCAAGACTAGCTATTATTCAAGTGAGTTTTTGGGCAATACAATGAAAGAGAGTAATGGATTTCCTGTTGTAATATATTTTATAGCCAAAGTTTACAGATGCAGATAGCTATATGGAATAATCATCTGTTTTTTAGTACCTGGATTCACATTTTGGGTTATGTTATTGGCATGATATTGTGGCATCGGCAGTCTCCTCAGCAGGTGTAAGGAGGGTAAGGGATCCTCAGAGACTCCCTGCATGCATTACAGATCTGGTTTGCCTGGTTTATTTTCATTATTTTATGGTAATGCAGTTAATTATCTTCATGTCTCTGGTTGCTTGTGCTTTCAGTTCTCTACAATCCCTCTTTTTTGTGTTTATAGATCCCATTCCACATAGTAGAACGTTTGGTTATGTTTGGGGTAACTCTCTCCCCAAGCTCTTTAAGTAAGACCTGGCATTTCATCTTTATTGCTTCATTATTTTAGTGTATAACATATCTGTATTTCAGTCCCATTTGCAAGTAATTTCTGAAGGCTAGTTTAGAGACATTTGAAAGAATAACCTTTCACCACATTTGTTTCATGATTTTGAAGAAACATTGCCAACATTTTCTATGATTTCATTTTGATTCGCTGTCACAAGGGAGACAGGACTGACAGCAACTGTAGTGGAGAGGTAGGAAGGCAAAACTGTTGCATGCTATTGCAGCCAGCACACAGAACGTTGTAGGAGGCAATAACTCCTCCACGAATCATGCCTCTGGTGAATCAGCATGGCCAGTTCAGACACGTTGCTGTGGCTTTACTGCTGATAATTCAGGACCACAGGTTGGAGCTAAAACTGAGGAACAGCATTAAGCAAACAAATTAAATTTTGATGTGCCTAATGAGTGTTTTTGCCCCTTGGGGTGAAAACGTTGGCCTATCAATAAAGAGGTGGATGCAATAAAGTAGAATTGGAGACAGATTATCCAAATAAATAATAACTGCGAATGTCTGCTCTAGTCTTTTCATTACTGCGCTCATTTGTTTCTGAATATTGGTTGATGGAAGCAGACAATGGGATGCATTTTCTGCTGTTAATGTTTTAGCCATTCATATTTGTTGTTCAGTCAGAAAATGGTTCTATTGTGTAACCGCATTCATTCTTATGATATCCTGTAGGTGGAGAGTTAGAAGAGATTTAAATTGCGAAAAAGGTTGTCAATTCCCAAGAGCAGTTCTTGGATTGTATATTAGGTAAAACCACAAAGGTGCCACAATTCCTGTTTATATGCCTTAAGGCTATGGATTAAAGTGTCCTATCAGTAGCACAGCAGGGACACTGGCATAATAATATGTGGTGCTGCTGCTAGTTATATTAATTATATGTCTGTAGCTTTGGTGACCTCAGTGTTATTGCCAGGTTGGGAGTAGCCTGCCAACCAAAAATACTTTGCCAAAAGTATCCCATGGCCAAACGTATGACACTGATGATGGGTAGTGGATGAGCAACAATAGCAAAGTAGCACCACACATGCTGCCATGATATACTCATACCAGGGCTAAACACAATACTATGATACATTCATAGCAGTGTAACGCCATCATTCTATCATCAATCATCATTCTTTGTCAACAGTCTTTGTGAGTTTTAGCATTTGTTACATTCTCTCCATGTTTCCCTTCTGAAGAAGCAGTTTCTTGAATGCTACCCTTCCAAAAAGACAATTCCTGATCACGCATTCAGATTATAGAAGGGTCAACTGTGTAAGGGGTAACTGTGTAAAAAGTATAAAGGGAGGTCACACTAAATACTTACAGCTGTTGCCTGTAGAAGCAAATTTTTTCTGAAATTGTTTTTAGTTTTTTACTACTGCATATAGATTTTGTGTATATTAAGGTTGTATTCTAATAAAGTGAATGAAAAATAATTACATAATAATACATGGTAATTATACTAAAACAATGGTGGCCCAAAATGATTTGCAAAGTACTGTATGTACCAACACCATACACACAAAACCATAGCAGCAAACCACTGAGTACACACACTAGCCATGATACGCACTCATAACAGAAAAGTACACATTCCCATGGCACACTCATGCCAGCAGTATAATCACTATTATGACTCATACCAAGAAATTTATGCAGTAGAATCCAGTGGTGGGTGACTAAGAGGGGGCAACAAATGGACTACAGTCATAGCATGTAATGCATAATTGTTCATTTATTAAAAGTATGATCATTTATAATTAATAATTGCATATTGGCCAATATTTGTATATAAAATAATGTAATATATGTTAATGATTCTAATAGATTTAATTAACTGAAGCAGTGCAGGAAACAGTGTGTACAGCTGGTGGCTGTGGGTGACTGTAGCAGCATTTTATTAAAGCTTAGAAGTTACTTGCCACATCTGTTTTTGTTATATTTTGAGCAGTTGTGTACTAAAGTATACCAATGGATGCGCCCCATTTGCAAGAATGTTTGTATTAATGACACAGATGCGGGAATTTTTTTAAATACGCCAGGTCATGTGTCACTTCTTAATGGAGTGGAAATCATGCCCGTACGCAGAGTTACTATGAACTATGTTGGACAGCAATTACTATTGTGCTGTAATAAATAACATTATTTTGTCATCTGTAAAAAAGTAAGCCTTTCAATGAACTCTCAAAATAACCAAGCAGCAGCATCTTAATGACTGGTCTTCAAGTGTTGATGGCAAGCATGACAAACATTTGTCAACTATGTATAGAAACAATCTAGCTCCATCATTTTAATACAAAGGGCTATAAAGAGATTTAAGAAAAGCTGGCAGTTTTTTAATTACTGTGCCATTTTTTAGATCAGCGAGTGTACAGGTAAGCATATATAATTATAAGCTGAATTTATCATAAATCTAGGAGTTTAATATATACTGCATCTAATATACAGTATACTATATAATAGCAAAGACCACATTGAACATGCCTAAAACACTTACATTAATGTACAGTTGGGCAAAATAATTACAATAAAGCTTATTTTATTAGAAATTGTTGAATATTTCATATAATTTATCAAATAATGTATTGAAAGTAAAAAATAAAGTGATTATTTCAATGACTACAGATTTTCCTTACTACATTTCTCAATCACTCCTGCCATGAAGTTCTCTATCTCACCTCCTCATTTAACATTAATATGAACGAGTACCATATTGTCTATAACATTTGCTGTTCTGTTGGTATCTTTTATATGTATTGTCGGATTCCCACTGTAGGGGCAAAATATTGCAAGTCGGGACATAAGCATGCCTGTATATTAGCTAATAAAATTCATCCAATACATTTACATTATGTGTACTCACTGACAAAAAAATCCTGCAAACCTACCGAAGGTCCAATAAATACCATAAATACTCAGATGATGATCAGATCTGGTGGTGATTTGAAGCTGTTCACTGGACAGGCCAATTACGTGTTGTAATCTGGCATTTCATGGAAACACTTGCTGTGTGTGGGTGAGCATTATCCTGCGAAAAAATGCCAGTTATTTGGCCTGCCATTATGTCCTACACATATCACTGAGTTGTAAGTGTCACCTGTATCGCTATTAGGGGTTACTTTCTGTCATATGCGATGGCTTCCCAGAGTATCACTCTAGCAGTTGGGGCATTGTGTCGCTTCACAGTAAAGTCAGGATTGAAGCACTCACCTCAAGGCCTCCATACTCAAAACCAACTGTCATCTGATCCCAAACAGAACCCGAATTAAACATTACAGACGTTATGGTTTCAGACCATAGCAGTCCAGTGTTCTCTGAACCGTGTCTCGCTGTGTCTACATGCCCTCATGGAAGCTGCTCCCAACACTTCCTAACAGCTAGGACAGAACAGCCAACATGGTGTGCAGCCCATCGAAATGACCACCCTGCTTCTCTCAGTCCAATGATGCACCCCCTCTCAAAGTCTGTCAACTGAACAGAATGCCTTTAAGTGTGTTGTTGTGTTGTACAAGCATGTCTAGCTGTCCAGCCTCTATAACCAAGAGGTCACTACTCAAAAGTAACTTCTGACAGCCTTATTTTAGGGCAGTGGTGGAAGCACTTTAATGTTGTATTGTGGCATGACCCAGTGTCTAATCAGACCACACCTATAATCATTTCTGCCTGTGGCATAACTGCATGTCAAGTTTTGCAGCAATTCAACATTTATTTCTGCATGCATTTTTATTTTTGTGAATTTGTTTTGACTCTATATTAAAATGTTCCCTGCAGTGTTTCCTTTTATTTAGAAAATCATGTAATTTGATTGGGGGGTTAAACTGTTGAAAAAAAGACTGCATATTTCAGATCAGAATTCTCCACACCATGCCAAAGCAAGAGTGCAAAAAATAATTAAGTGACATACAGGCAAAAAGGAAGCAGTGCTGAAAGTAAAGAAATGATTAAAAATGAAAAGAAAATATTATTTACTGGCTAATTCGTTTTTATAGCGATGAAAAAGGACAGGCCAGCTTTCCATATTACTACATGATTCAGCATTTAAATATGAAATTGCCTGTGGGAAACAAATGACTATATTTCATGGTCAGATGAAACACCCTTTAATGATGAAATGTGTGGGCAGTGTACCACTATTAGTTCCTAAACTATAACAAAGACTTCAAAAACTTGATGTAATAAAATTCTAATGATGAATATATGTATTACAATGATGAATAAATGTTGCATATGCATTTTAGAAAATTGCATTTTTTTTCCTGAAAACATACCGACTATAATGTTCTAGCTTGGTGTGCTAAAATATGTCACATTGAGAAGAGATTTTTTTACTGATGCCACTAAAAGATACAAGTGTTGTGTTGTATGGATCAATATAAGTCATTCAATTTGAACAGAATAGGTGTATTTTGCTTTTTGAATGAAATAAACAGCATAAATTATATACAGTCCAAAAATTCTGCACGGCTGACAAATATTTCATTTTGCTATGTTGCTCTGCTTCAAAGGTAGTCACCAATAATCTCTGGGTACTGAGTAAAATGGCTCACACTATATGTACAAAAGTTTTAAAATACACCCCTTTATCATTAAATTCAGGTGTTTCATCCAGTCACAGGTTTATACATTTTAAACATGCACCACACGACAGTGAGAACAGCACAACCACAACCACACATTAAAAGCACATTGCTTTTAATAGTATATATATATATATATATATATATATATAATAGTCCCTTTAAATAGAGGGCAGTATTAATGAGGGAGCAGTGATATGGTGTGATTTCGGTTACAGCCAAGCCCTCAGTATTGTAGTTCTTTTTGTGAGTTCTATTTGTAGTATGCTTGATGAAAGTAAGCTGCAGAGGGACAACTGAAAACACTGAGTACAATAATAAGAAATTTAAAACAGCATCTCCTCGCTTAATATGTGGCGTTTGCCAAAGCTAAAGCTAACTCTGCTGAGAACGCAGAGCCAGACACAAGCCAATAGCTACTGCTATCTTACTTAGCAGTGAAAAACTTTCACTTAAAAGAAGTCAAACTAAGAAACGAAACACTGCACTGTCCAATAAATGCCAGTATTTGTTTTCATTTTGCTGTGCAGTGCACGATCAAAATGTTCAGTGTCGTTTGCTCAGTTAGCAGTAGTCTTTCATCCTGCCTCTTCAATGCATACATTTGCTCCGCAAACCCTCAGAGATGCATGAACTTCAATGAGTATCTATTAGGTCTGTGCCTGGGGCTTCAAAAGTAGATTTTGCACGCTGTACTATGCTGTTCACGAACAGCACGATACTGCAGTGAGATATTTGATCATTTGGTTCACTAAAATATGTAATTCCATCAAGATTACTTAAGAGTACAGACAGTTTGGTAAATATATTATTACCGTGTGATAATGAAATTGAAGGGAATCCAGGCTTCCTGTGTCTGCCAACAATCACTCATGGAGCTACTGTCACTATCTTTCAGGTAAGAAAACAAGCAAAACAAAACTGTTGTCGCATTGCAGTGAGGCTGGCTTGCTTTTGAATTAGTCAAAACAAAAATAAGTTGAACCTTTTTTCAAATGGGCTTTTGCATGCAAGTTTTATTCTTTTAGAGCTATCATGCTGTAACAGGGCGCCCAGTGGTAGGAACCAGGGGAGGTCACAGTTTGTTAGGATCTCTCTTATAGGTTAGAATATTTAAATGTAAAAAACATTATATGTTATTTTGTATATCAAGGTGTGTGAGCTTTGTTTGAATAAGCTTTGCACTTCCGGAATCGAGGGTATTTAAATGCACAGGGCGCCGTGCTGTATTGAAGCATCACTTTATGGCTGGGGGATATGAGGTCTGATGGTGCCAATATGCAGGAGTGGAAAAAAATACAAAAAGGTGTTTAAGTGTTTCCTATGTCTAGGCCTTAAGGGACCCAGAGTGTGCCAAGAAAATATCCCCCCACCATTAAACCACATATTAATGCTATTTATACCAAATTCTAACCCTACCATACAAATGTCACAGTAGAAATTGAAATTCATAAGACCAGGCAATATGTTTCCAATGTTCAGATGTCCAAGTTTGGTGACCCCATGCAAATTGTAGCCTTGCTTGACTGTTCTTAGCTCTTAGGAGTAGCACCCTGTGTGGCTGTAACCCATCTGCATTTATGTATCATTCAAAGTAAAATCTAGAGATGGCTATGTGTGAAAATGCCAGTAGATCATCACTTTGTGAAATTCTTAGATCAGCCTATGTACCACCAACAACCAAGCCACATTCCCATTCCAATGCTCGGTTTGAACTTTAGGTCATCTAAACCATGATTGGATATTTGTGTTAATGAGCAGTTGAACAAGTGTGAAGTGAGCAATAATTGTATACAGTAATTGATTTTAATCTGACTGACTGAAAACACATTTGATATATTGAATTTGTATTTGTACCTGGTTAAAAAGCACCGTCCAGCATCTGGACCCCGTCCAGACTCAAGATGGGTGAAAAGGCCACATGTACACACAATGGCATCTATAAGCAATAAATAGGTTGTCAAAGCTTCACGTTTAAGAAAACAAAAGATAGGAACATATCAAAGTCTAAGCAAGCTCTTCCAAACACTAATCAACATTTAGATTTGGTGCACAAGGTACTGCTTACTGTATACCTGTACTCTTTTCGCTAAAACTCAAATCTAGGTCAAATGTGCAAGGTGATGGCATGCTATTGCACAGCTGTCAATACAACTTCAATCACATCAGTTGAAATTCTCATGACACTGGTTTATATATGTGTTGCTTTCAATAAGAACTTAAATCTGTGGTTATTTAAAAGCATGGGGTGCTGGCTAAATTTGCACTGCTTTATACTATGTCCTATAGGGCTTATATAAGGCTTGTATGCATGTATTACATGTTAGGGTTACGTTGTGCTAAGTAACGCATTACAGTAATGCAATCTTTAATATGTCCACTTTTCTAAGCACAGTGTACATAACCCTGTCCAGTAGGCCATAAAATACAAAAAAAGAAACATTAGGGTGAGGTCATAGGCATTATATTATATTAGATTAGATTAGATTAGATTAGATTAGATTAGATTAGATTAGATTAGATTAGATTAGATTAGATTATACAAAGCGGATTCCAAAAAGGTTGGGACACTAAACAAGTTGTGAATAAAAACTGAATGCAATGATGTGGAGATGGCAAATGTCAATATTTTATTAGTAATAGAACATAGATGACA
>JAVSBV010126040.1:0-18293 GCA_033117975.1 Parotocinclus spilosoma
TCTGCTCTGTCTGTCCCATCCAGGTCGTCGTCCCATCCCTGGAGTCCTGTCTCATCGCCGCATTACTCCTCCTGCACTTTGTCTCCAACATTTGTGTGACATTCATCTATTAAATAAACATTATTGTTCTGCATCTACGTCTCCACTCTCGTCCTTAATCCAGTGTTTGACAGTCCTACAATGAGAACTTTTCATTTAAACTTATGTTATCAAAACTGTTCTGGAAAGAAATCATATTTTAAATGTTATAGATTTCAGCATTATAAAATTAAGTCATGTAAAAAGCAAAACAAATGGTAGTGAGGCTTTAAGTCATGCATACATTAAGACCGCTAGCAATTGTGTGTAAATGTATTAAATGATTAGCATTTATTAAATGATGTTATTTTTAGGTATAACTGTAAAATCAGCTCCAGAAGTATTTCCCCTCCGGTAATGATGGGTAGAAATGGTTTATATAACATTTATGGTTAATTCATTAATCTTACAGTGTAAAAAGAAAAAAGACTTTATAAGTTTAAACAAAACCTTGCATCACAATTATTTGTACCCCTATAATGACTGAGCAAATTTTAACTAATTCAACTTCCCATTTTCTTATTCCTACAGGGCCAGCCTTTCTCTTTCCTCTCCAGCCCACAGGGTTTAGTGACCACTGGGATGACAGTGTCATAATTTTTAGTCTGTGATCATTAAACAATTTTTATGCAGATTTAGCACATTTTGGATCATCTTTCTGTCCAGAAATTACCTATATAAGTCAGTACATTGTCTATTAATTAAAATTATTTGTTATTGTCTATTTTTATAAATATCAATTAAGTAAAAATTGGATTTGTCTTGCAAAAATACAGTTTAGGTTTAGTTTTTTTGTTTTAGGTTTAGTAAAACCTATTGTTGTATAATTCTATACACACCATTCATTGTATCGTGACGGGAGTTGAATATTTCTGATTGCAAATGTAATGTAGTAATTCAGACATGCATAAAGAAACCCATCTTAGATGTACTCCTCACCTGGTTGCCGCCACACACACTTGACACCATCTGAACTAAAATAAGTTTATCTTGGTCTTGTCAGACCACACAACATGATTCCACTAATACATGTCTTTAGTCTGCTTGTCTTCAGCAAAATGTTTTTATGAGCTTCCTTGTGCATTATCTTTAGAACAGGCTTCCATCTCAGACGACAGCCATGCAAACCAGTTTTATACAGTGTGCAGAGTATGGTCTAAGCACTGACAGGCTGACCCCCCCACACCTTTAACCTCTGCAGCAATGCTGGCAGCACTCCTACATCTATTTTAAAAGCCAACCTGTTATGAGACGTGTTGGTTTTTGGTCGGACCCAAGGAGGTGGGATAGACGAAATCCCACGATGTATTATAATAATAATGGGGAAATTTTATAGAATAACTAAAAGGGGATTAAGAG
Source organism: Parotocinclus spilosoma (assembly GCA_033117975.1). Classification (NCBI taxonomy): domain Eukaryota; kingdom Metazoa; phylum Chordata; class Actinopteri; order Siluriformes; family Loricariidae; genus Parotocinclus; species Parotocinclus spilosoma. Next base: position 1,438 of record JAVSBV010126040.1, read on the forward strand.
CAGAGCAAAAGGCTCCTGAACACAAAATAACCGAAAGGATGAAATGGTGCGCCGTTTGTGTTTGCGTCCCCACTGGGAGCAATGCACGAACTGAACGTGAGAGGCGCCAACGGGGCAAGCGTGCAGAGAGCACGATTTGGGGTGTCTCCCAAGTGGCGAGGCACGGAGGTAGTCCGAATGGCAGAGGACGAGTGTGAGCTCGGACGTGCATGTAGCGTGGGAAAGCCATGCCAGGGTGCGTATAATTTAAATGCGCAGCCGGTGGCTACTCTAGCCGGGGCGTGTCTCATTACAAGAAGGCAGCCAACTAGAGTGAGGCTTAAGAGAGCGGAGAGGGCACCGGAGCATCGGGAAGTCGTGCCGGGGAGCATATAATTAAAAAGCGCAGCCGAGTGGCCACTCTAGCCGGGGCATGTCTCGTTTTGAGAGGGCAGCTGACTAGAGTGAGGCTCAAAAGAGCACAAAAGGCGCCGAAGTGCCAGGGGGCGAGCGTGAGCTCGGGCGCACGTGTGGCGCGAGTAGGCCAAGCTGCGTCCCATTCCGGACAAGCAGCCGGCTGGAGTGCCGACAACGGAGGAGCGTGAACTCAGGCATGCGAGGAACACACAAGCACGGGACAGGAGACCCTCAAAGTGCCTTAAAAAATACTAAATATCTCGGGGGTTTCCCCCATACGCATCCATCGGCACTAAAAGCCCCACTATCCCTAAAGATGTGCGTAAGGGCGCGAGCGCGCTGGTGGTCGGGCGTGTGTACTGAATGAAGACGACCTGGCACCGAACAGTGCCGAAACCCACACCTAAATAGCAGGTCGTAAATTGGACACTGGATATAAGTCGACTCACCGATTGCTCTGTAATGGCGACCGGCGAGGACGGCCAAACGCTCCGGGGCGAAAGGTAGGAATCCTTACACAACCTCTGACTATGATGCTCAGCATGTGCATGCAACTTTTTTGGTCGACCATAACGAGGCCTGTTCTAAGTGAAACTTGCCCTGTTAAACCGCTGTATTGTCTTGGCCACTGTGCTGCAACACACTTTTAGAGTGTTGGCAAACCTAGCATCTTTATGTAAAGAAACAATTATTTTTTTCAGATTCTCAGACGGTTCTTTGCCATGAGGTGTCATGTTGTACTTCCAGTAAACAGTATGAAAGAGTGTGAGAATAATAACACCAAATTTAACACACCTGCTCTCCATTCACACCTGTGCCTTGTAACACTAACAAGTCACATGATACCAGGGAGGGAAAATATATTCTTAGGGGTGAACTCACTTTTGTTACCAGTGGTTTAGACATTATTGACTATTTGTAGATTTATTTTGCAGGCACAGTAAAATTACACCATTATACAAGCTGTAGACTGACTACTTTACATTATATCAAAGTGTCATATCTTCAGTGTTGTCACACGAAAATATATAATAAAGTTGTTACAAACATGTGAGGGGTGTACTCACTGTTGTGAGATAATGTATATAAATTTTTGGGCGATTATAAGAAAATGATTTATGAACTTACCACAACTGATGTTAACTGTGATGGCCTGGCTTTTAATGGTAACATTTTCCTTAGTGAATACTCCAATGCAGGAATACTTATGGTATGGTAATAGGCTTGATGGCTCCAATTCTGTTTTTCCCCCTTGATCTCAGAGAGAAATAATATATTAAAGGTTATAGTTTGCAGCATTACAAAAACAAGTAATGTAAGAAAGAAAACAAATGGTAGTGAGGCATAACTCATACTCATTTAGATTACTAGCAATTGTGTGTTAATTTATTAAATTATGTAATTATATTTAAGATAATTGTAAAATCAGCTCCAGAAGTATTTATCCTCTGGTAATTATGGGTAGAAATGGTTTATAAAACATTACTTGTAGTTAATTCATTAATCTTACAATGTAAAAAGAAAAAACGTTTTAACAAAACCTTGCATCACAATTATTTGTTCCCCTATAATGACTGAGCAAATTTTAACCGATTCAACTTCCTATTTGCTTAATGTTGGGCCAGCTTTCCTCTTCAGCTCACTTTAGGATTTCAGAGAGTGTTTAGTGGCCACTGGAATGACAGTGTCACCTATTACCTATATAAGTCAGTACATTGTCTACTAGATATTTGTTAGATATTTGTTATTTAAGTTTTTTGCTATTGTCTATTTTCATAAATATCCATTAGGTAAAAATTGGATTTGTCTTGCATTTTCAGGGTGAAATTAAGCCATGTTAGCCATGAAATTAGCGACTTGTTGTCATAGACATTTTAACAGCATTTTATACATTTTTACAAGTAATTGCCTTCTTCACTGTGTTTGTTTTATGGTGAAGGGTAGCATTTATCTTCTGTAATGTTTGCTTACTATAGGTTGCAACCACAATGCCATAAAGCCATAATGCCAGTTAAAGATCCTATAGGTTTGACAGTAGAGAATACCAAATTTGAACCCGATCTTAAATTTGAAATTGGTTTAATAAAATGCACCAATCAGTAAACAATGTACTGACCTATATATGTAACTGACTACCAGTTATGTGGTGTCAGGCCCTTCTATCCCTTCAGAGACAGAACAAATGTTATATAAAATATTATATAAATAAATATTTCTTGGATTCAATAGGATTCGTATCTGACTGAGAGTGCTACGAACCAATCAAAACTGCTCATTTAAATGACTACTATCAGCATGAGTGTGCGTCTTTTCTCATGATATTTTAAGTGTTTGGTAATGTGTCTACTGAAGTGAATTTCCTGTTTTACTTAGTTATACCTATAAGCGCAGAAGAGCAGTTATGCAACCGCATCTGTTCAAATTCCTTCTTTCATGACTTATCCTAGATGTGTCTGTTTTATCATCCTGGATCTGTCAATTTTGATCGATTTCACTCTGTTTGCATAAACCTCCTGCCAGACTCACATCCGGCAATGTTATTTTAAGCCTTTTAAAATAGCGATTGTTTTTTGTTATTAGTAAGCTTTCACAAATTTTCTGATTCAGACATTAAAAACAGAGCATATTATTATTATTATTATTGTTATTATTATTATTATCCGATTGATGATTTCCACTGTGGGGGCTGGCCCATAGCTGTGTAACTATTCTCAGCATGCTAATGCAGATGCTACATAGCTATGCTATTCATGAATAAATATCACTGTCAAAGCGCATACTTCAACGCAAAGAAGAAAGAGTTGGGATAGTATAAAAAAAAAAAAAAAAAAAAAAAAAAATTGCAGCATGTCTTACATTTACTATTTTATATCAGACAGTATGAACACATAATATTTAATTCCCCATGCCACAAAAGGCTGCGTCTTTGATTATTGAACATGGGCAGAGGATTTCCAGTGACAAACAAATGTGTGAGAAAATGATTGACATGTTTAAGAAACATTTAAAAAGCAATTAAAACAATTCCTCATAAAAAGATTGAAAGGGATTTGCAGTGCATAATATCATTAAACAATTAATAGAATAAGGAGGAATTTTAGTGCATAAAGGGCAAAACACAATGAACGCTGTATGCTCCAGACCAATGGCAAAAAGGACCATCCAGAGTGCTATCAGCAACAAGGCTAAAAGCCAGGATCTGTCATGGTATGGGGTTGGGTCAGTATACTTGGTAAAGGTCATTTACACTTAGGTGGTGGCAGCATTAATTTAGAAAACATAACATGGTAAACACCATATGCTGCCTTCAATACGTCTTTAACAGGGACATGCCTTAACTTTTTTGGAATTTATTGCCTTAAATGCAGGAATGGATGTTTATTAACAAAAAAAATTAATTTGACCAGACAAAACATAAATTATATTGGGTTCATACACTCTGCGATTTGGGCATGCAGGGTCAGGCAGAAGGGGTACCCACTTTACAGATATTTCATAATGGTCTATAATTACAAGTAGGCTGCTATAGTAATTTAGTCAAATAAATAAAATAAATAAACTTTTTAAATGTCTCTTAATTTCTAATTGGTTTCAAACATTCCTGACAAACAAGTGTAATTCATAATAAATAATGATCTACCCGATAAACAGTTTTTAATGGCTCAAACATTTTATCAGGTTTAACATTTAAAAGCATTACCATCCAGCATTTTATGCAGTCATATAATACATAATTCTTACCTGTTTCACTGCATTTGTAATTCAGATTTGGGCATTGTGGGGGTTTATTTATCCAAGTAAAGTTTACTGGGATCGTATTTGTGTAATTAATTTTGGGGGTTTCTGCAACAGAAAATATAATCAATTAGTACAGTTTACATATTATACATCATATATGTGAACCACCCATAAATAATGCCAGGAACATGATATTTATGTAAAGAGAAAACACAGAATACATAAAGAGTCAGTCTCTGACGTATGGTAAATTATGTGCAAAGCTACAGTATTTTATTCATTCTTATTTTGTCAATAAAGCTTGCTTGCTGTAGGGCATGTTTAGACTTTTGTACCATTGTTTCATGTGTATAACATTGCAACCTGGTAAATTATGACACCAAATCAGAAATAGTATGGAAAATGCAGACTTTACATTTTCTTATTTTTATAGAAGACATGAACATTTTAGGCTTTGTTTGGTCAACTTAATTTTATTCTTTAAATATTTTTTTTAATAATTATTATAATGACAATGATAGTGACTTTAAGCAGATGATGTCAACAGGTGAGTGTAATCTAATCTCCAGAGGATCAGAGGATCTCCGGTTTGTCAATAAATGCATGAGAAAATTATTGAAATATTTAAAAACAAGGAAAAGAAAGACTGGAAAATAGATTTACATATTTAGGCAGCATATGCTGCCCTAAAATCTCTAAAAAGTACTTTTCTGCTTTAATGCTTCCATCTCAGAACTGAACATGATCCAGCCCAACACCATGTCAGACCCTGACTTGATAACAGTTGCTGATAACAGTCTGGATGGTTCTTTTGGCACACACCACCCATTTCTTCTAAAAAAGAAATATTTATTTATCTGCCCACAATACATGTGTCCACTACATGATGGTCAATCCTAGATGCCTCAGAACCCAAGTTAACACTGCTTCGGACATGGTTAACATAAGGATTGTTTTTTCTACAGTAAAGTTAAGTGGCATTTGTGAATGTTACTCTGTATTTTGGTCATTGGAAAATGTTTGCCACATTAATCCTTTTGCCCATGAGGTTAGATCAGCTATTGTTAAATGGCGGGTCTTTTTAATGCAGTGCCGTCTTAGGGATCAGAAATCAAGTGTGTTCAATTTAGGATGATGTTCCCTATGTCTATCTTTGCTCCTTAAAGACTCAACCTTTTGTGTATGTTTTGTACCACATCATGATTATAATCACCTGCTGACATCACATCATTATTCAGTTTTTTACCTCATTACAAGACTTGCCCTGTCCAATCTTTTTTCATTGTGTTGCAAGCCTGAATGAAATGAAATGGCTTTTAATTAGATTAGATTAATTAGTTCAGCAAATGAAATTAAATTGACCAGACAAACATTAAATATCTTGGTCCATACAGTCTGCAATAAAATAGAGGTCTGAGTAAATGTCAAGACAGTTTTGTTTTGTTTCTTTATCGTCACTTTTTCTGATTTGGGGTTGTACTTTCTTATGAGTGAATGCATGTATCACACAAAATAAGAATTTACTGGTAAAGATAGCCTTATCATTATATAAGATTTGATTTTTAAGAGGTATTCCATGGCTGAAAGGCCACATAATTGTAAGTCAAACTAACATTGCTCACTTGTGCAAGTGTGTTTGTGTATTTTTTTATTTAGTCACGCATGAGACCTTTTTATGCAGTGCTTCTGTTATCTAGTGTACCCCCTAAATACATACCTGGTGGGATGTACATTAGTAAAGGGGAAGACTTCTGGCATCTTTCAATCCCTGTAAAATTTATGGGACGAAGCTGGCAGAAGTCGTCAACTTTAAAATCACCCATATTATGACAAGTAAGCAAACTCCACGCAGAAAAGCACAAATGGGTCTCGTTCTGTGTCATTTTTACATCTTCCTCCTCTACAAAATATGAAATAATTCAAATTGAAGAAAACTGTCACACCCATTACGGCACAGCATCCAGATTTGACAGGTCATATTATTTATTTTTGATAAGGAATAACTTATATTTACTTACCTATATTTCTGGTCGTATAATTAAAATCCTTTTGTTTCACAGGTTCACATGGATGGTTAAATATGAAATTGTAGCTAGTGCAAGGCATCAGGTTTGTAATGTTGATCAAGAAAGATTGATCTATTTGTCGTTGTATTGTAACATTCGATTTGTTCAAATTGTCATTCAGGGTGATGTTTTCAGAAGTATAGCCGTGCATGTTCACTATCACATAACTTGGATACCGTTTAAGCGTGTAATTACCTGTAAATAGAAACTTGCATGAGATTAGGATAAAAATACTGTGTGATGATCAACATTGAGGATTGTTCCTTCGAAAAGACTTGTACTTACAGATAGGAGGGGCTATGGAGAGGGAAAAATAGTACATTATATTTTCATTTAGACTGAGCAGAAATACAGAGATCAACTGTAACATTTAGTTCAATAGGCTACTGCCCATGTATAAAAGAACTGTGTGTCACTATATGGCATTGATACCTGCTGAGGTAGACAAGACTGTGGGTGTGGCTGTGCTCATGGTCACAGTGTGTGGGGTGTCTGCATCCAAGAACATCATTAAAACAAATTATAAATATCAGAAATAGACTGTGGAATCTAAGGAAAAGCTACCATACTATAGTTCCTAAAATATAATGAACATAATATATAGATGTATATATAAAATTGCTACAAAACTTCCATTACGGTGACATTTCAACATAAGCCATGTGGTGCATTAACCAGTCATTTTAGCATAAATGTATGTCTCACCTCCATTTGTAGTTGAAGTATTTCCTGTGAACAGAGTATAAGAAATATATATAAATGATAAAAACAAAAAAAGAAGGAAAGAAGAGCATTGACTATTATAAAGAGCCAGACAACAGCCTCATAAGTCATATACTTTAAAATGATTATATTTTATACAGACTAGTACTTGGGTATTTGGGATTTGGGCTGGTGGACACATTTTGTAAGCATACAGCCTATGATGTCTGTGTTGAAAAAGTAATGAAGATATCTAATTAACCTACTGTTAATTAACTTAAATCACTTTGCAAAGTAGGAAATTTAACCTGATCCATAAGATGATCTCTTAGAGAAAATGTTTTGATGTGTGGTGCTGAGTGGGGGTGTGCATGTTGCTTTAGGGTCTGTGACTGTAAGGCATAATACATGATTTTGAAAACATGTGCAGAATCTTAGAATTAATTCACAACATTCCACTCACACTTATATACACACCCGCCCAATAAAGGTACTATAAAAACTCCAATTAAGTAATTATGTTAATTAACCTAACACACATGTCTTAGGAAGGCATTGTGTGAGAAAACCGGAGAAAAGAGAGTAAACCCATGTAGACATAGGGAGGACAGTTCAATTCTAATCAGGGGTCAGTGGACAGGATCAAACTGGGAATGTCAGAGCTGTGAGGCAAAAGTGCTAACCACTGCACCACCATGCAAATAATAACAAAATATTTCTTACTTATGTTCAACTATCTATACACATCAGAATTTACCTGCTGCTGCAGTGCATGTGCTCCTGTACAAATTACTGCGGTAGTCTAGTAGCTAAGGTACTGGACTCTGGACCTGATAGTCCTGGTTTCAAATCCCACCTCTGCCAAGCTGCCCCAGTTGGGTCCTTAAGCAAGGCCCTTGACCCACCATTGCTTTAATTGTAAGACTGCATCAGTTGTAAGTCGCTCTGGATAAGGGTGTTAAATGGCGCAAATGTACATGTAAAAAAAACTAACTCTGCCGAGCAACTTTACCTGCTTTTGAAATGCATGTAATCAAGTATGATTTTTTTTTACCTGTTTCATTTAAGTTGTGTTCATGTTGACGTGAGGCGGTGAGTGTGGGTAAGAATGTTGAGTTATTGGTTGTGGCTATAAAAAGCATAATACATAGAAAGTTCAGCATACATGGAATCTCAGAATGGAACCTATGTAATTTCTGGAAAGAGTCACAGCATCATATGTCTTAATTATTCATAACTAACTGTGCAAATGTAAAAAATGTAAATGCAAATCATAATATTACCTGCTCCTGAAGTGCATGTTTTTAAGTATTAATTGTGTTTTTTTACCTGTTTTATTAGAGGCTGCCTTTGATTGCGTATGTTGATGTGACGTGATGAGTGGGAGTTTTAAATTAAAATAATATTAATGTTAGATTTAGAGACTGTCAGAAATAAGCTGTTGTATGCCCATTCTTTTTTCAGTTTTAGTTGCTACTCTGTGTGATACTGTCAATTTGCGCAATATTTTTGTTGCCAATGGTTAGCATAGCAGAACCACCACTTGTGTAATACACTTCTGAACACAGCACACACGATTAAAGCATTGTAACAGCTATAGCCCAGATTCAGCCACTAATAAAATTGTTTCTATTACTGCATATTTGCAATATGGTCAGTTACAGATAATAGAGTGATACAGGTTTTTAATTAGTAGTTAACTATACTATATATAATTTTTAACAAACAGCCTTTAAGAGATAATCTTAAGCTAATCGGGAGAGCTCCCAAAAGGACTAGGTCCTTGAGAAGCCTAGGTGATATAAAAAAGAAGAAAAATTACCTACCTGATAAATTTATAATAATAGTGTGCCAAAGTAAATTATATGCACACATTCTTAATGCACAAACTGTACATATAAATAACTGTAATAAGACATACAATAAGACATGATTCTTAACTAGACACAAATTCAACACAACTTATGGCTATACACAAATTTGTCCCAGAAATAATCAGATGATTGCAAAATGTTTTTAGTGAAACATTGTATATTGTCTTACCTTCACTGGTCGTTGAACCTATTTAAAGAGAAAATTTCATTTATTAAATAATAATAATATCCACTTTTAATGAATGGTTTACTCAACAGTAATCTAAGATCTCTTATGAACTATTATCAACTATTTGTGAACTACATTCTACTTAGGTCAATGGGGATGTAAATAGTGACTACTACAAAGTGTCTACTGAAAAGTTCAACTTTGATTTAAACTGACCGTACTGCCAATGATTCTTGAAAGGCCATAATGTATACATATCAAATTACATACATAGACAAATACATATTGGTATTTTAAATTGGTATTGGCATTTACTTGAAAGTTACAGTGTCTACAAGTAGTATTCAACTCTTTGCAGATTTTGCAGGTTTATACATTTTAGAGTTAACTTATGCACAGAAGCAGAGAAGAATGGTTTTCAGAGAGTCAATTATGACTGAACCCCTCAAACCACCCAAATTATATTTAGTTCTCTCAAGTATTAAGAAGTTTGCAATGGGCAATTGAGCAATGAGCTGCACATGCATGGAAAAATTATAATTTTTTTCCCTGCTTTTTCTTACTATAAAAGCCATTCACCAAACAAGTGAACAGCATGCAACGTGGTCAATATGATATATACTGACATGTGATGAAGATATGTTAAAGGAGCATTCCAAGGTCATCAGAGACAAACTCGTGGAGGGTCTTAATTGTACCTTGTTGAATATGCAAATTTTGCAGGGGTTGAATACTACTTGTAGGCACTGTACATTATCTCAGATTCACTATTTGGTGTTGGATATTGACTCCCACATTCATCACATCCAATTTTATAAGAGGCTTCTGTGGGGATAGGCAGGGCCATAACTAGCTATAAGAGGTATATTTAAGAAGCTGATTAAAGCCCCGAATCACCCCACAATTTGGCAAAGTGACAATGAAATCTTGGCTGTAACTATGGTCCAGGCATTCACATTGGCAGTATCAGATGACAAGATCATTACACACAAAGTATGCAACAGTAATGTAGTAACATTGGGGCATCTGAAAATTGATGTCTTAAGAGAATTACTAGGTGAATATGTACCAGTGTTGCAAACATTTATTGAATGTAAAAAAACAGAAACAAATTACACTACAAGGAAACCTTCTACATGTGTAACTGGCATCTTTCTTAATTTTGGACAATATTAAAATAAGTACAGTGCAAGACAGAACATTCTGTGTATTTTTGCCTGTAACGTAGGCAGTCATGGTGGAGGTGGAGTTTTGACTGCAGATGAGAGCTTGGAGCCAATGTGAGTGCAGGACTGATTGAGAGTGCGTTATATGACTTGTATGCCAGTGTTACCTTGACTGGTATGACTGTATGAAGATGTCTGAGATGGAGAGGTGCTTGTAGGAGTGGATTGAGTGGAATGATTGGCAAGTATGAAATCTTCACCTGTGTGATAAAATCATTTAATTATCCATCTAAATTATATCTACAGTAGACAATTGCTTTTCTTTACAGAAAAGCACGTGATGATAATCCAAACAATTTACAGCAATAAACAAAAAATAATGTTTCTTGACACTGGATGTATGGACAGATCTTCAGTCTTTAAATCAGTATTTCTTAGCCAGTTGTTTCTCATAACAGTGCTTTCAAATAACTAATACCTAATAATATACATCAATGCAAGCCTGCAGAAATTATATTTACTTATGGCCATTGTCACAGTTTAGTGTATAAAAATGTTTTGATTTATCAATCATTTGTAAATATCTCAGATCATCATACCTAAGATAAACTAATATACAACCTGCTGTAGTAATAGTGTAAAACTGCCAAACATTAAATTAACATATGTAAGGTGTTTAAAATAAAAGCATTCTGAAATACTGATGAGGTGGTGACTTAAAAATGCACAATGGTAACAAGGTCAAAGCTCACTATTGGCCTAGAGAAAATGATTAACAAAAAGTAGGAAAGCCACAGTGAGTTCTGTTAAGTTCTGAAGATAAATGCATAAGTAGTTAGATTTGTGCTTTCTGCAATCTACTGTATCTGTAATTATTTAAACAATTAAACAATGTCCTTAATAACACTGAAGTTCACTTCATATATCAAACAATATCAATCACTATATGGGGCCCATGCTTGGGACGATTTGGTTGTTACAGCAATGCAGTGTAGAGAAAAGCTATTTCAGTTTTTTAACCACAGCTTCCTGTGCAATGACTAAACCCTACCCCCATCCCTAGTCAAGTGTTATTTGGTTTTAGTGCTTTTGTTCTGCTTGATGCGAAGATAATGTTTGTTCTTAAATGCAAATTAAGTGTGTGAGATAGTTTTTAGTTCATCCTGTAATATTTCTGTATTACTAACCAGATTTCTTCTCAACAATTAATCAATTAAATTACTTTGCCATTGTTATATGCATTACCAAACAGTGTCTTAATATATGTAAATACATAAATAGCAATGATGCCAATAAACAATCCAATGATATAAATAACTTGTATAAGACGACTTACTACAGTATTGCTTTATTTAATTTATCAAATGTTACTAATAACTAAGATTTGCATTTTTTTTCAGTCATACACTTTTCCGGATGTGGTTTTGCTAAACTTTCCTCAAACATACATTTCGAGGGCCCACCCACTGAATGGAACATGATACCCTCTACTGAGTTTTACTTTGAGTTGAACCCATACCTTGTAATATTGAAATAAAAAGATAATAAATAAGCATTCGCCATTTAATAGATTTTTTAGAAAATTATTTTGGTAAAATGTATATTACTTGTATAGATTTTGTACAGAATGCTAATTAATTAAATGTAGTTGAATTAAAAAGTAATATTACAATGTTTGAGCCATGGGGTGAAACTTAAGTCATGTTAGCAAGGTAGATTGTAAAGGTCAGCTGCTTGATAAACTTGCATTGTTATTGCATGTCTTTTAACAAACTGTTTAAATACATTGTACATAAACAAGAAGGGAAATAGATTATGGTTGACCTATGGTTGGTTAAATCATAAATTTAACATGACTGGATATTTATTTATTTAATTTATGTATTCATAAATATGTGCAGATTCCCATTAAGCTAATAAGCAATTATATTACTGTCAGTAGATTGTTTATTTCAAATCATGTCGTTCTGTAGTCATTCTAAATCACATTAATATGATAATACCAGTAATTGTACAGCATTTAAGTGAATTATAATAGATTTTATTATATAGAATGTATTGATTTTATGTCTGAAACCAGGAACTGTGGTTAAACAAAGATTACGATATTGGAATATGGATCAGAAGGTCCAGGGTTCATGCCCCAAAAACTGCCAAGCTTCCACTGTTGGGCCTTTCTGTAAGGTCTAGCGTGAAAGTACACTGTAAGAACAGTGAGTTGCAAGTCACTATGTATAAAAACATATACTAAATAAGTAAATCTAAATGTAAAATGTGAACCATTGCAAAACAGGATAGGTGTAAAACATCAACATTTGTCCCTAAAACATTTTCTTAATTATAATATTCCACAAACAACAAAAAGGTCCTTAAAAAGAGAATGAGCACTACGTCATTAGGGACCTTTGTGACCTTTGTGATTCAGTTACAAGGACAATAGCTCTTCAAGTACTTTTTATAATTCCTAATTTTTAATCATCTCAGGTGGTAAGGCTCTATGAGACCAGTAAAAATGCACTAATGTCTTAATACAATAATAAAATGGATGTGTAAAATTCTAGGTATAAACGATAACAACTTATGTAGATGTGCAAGGTGTTGCTTGTTTTAAATGAATCTAAAAGTCAGGTAGTGTAGCAAGGAAAAGAAAAGTAGTTGTAGCTATTGTAACTATTGTATGTATGTATTGCATATATATTTTGTTTTTATTAATTTATTTTTTTCAATTTTTAAAATAAATTTAATTTATTTTTATTTTAAAGATATTTGAGACATTGACATTGGTATATTTTTTATATATATATATATAAATACCCCATGGTGTGTGTGTTAATTGATATACGCTGTATTATTGGCAATAAATTGTAATCTAAATTTTCAATCATACGTGTTTCATCACCTGCTATTATCTGTATGGAGGTAATGTGATCATCCTTTAAACAGTGAACAGTAGGCTTTAACAAAGACATACAATCAGGCTTACCTCATATTATGTTTGCAATAAAATAATAAAGCACATAATAATTAAATAATTCTGTCTTTAAAAAGCTAAACTTACGGCACTGTATAATGATCATCCCTTGAAGTCACCTTATTATTTATGTAAATTTGAATACTATTGAACTGAATTGAATACTACAAATTAGATAAAGATGACAAAATTTAACTAATACAACCTAAGCTACAATAAAACTGGAAGTGAAAAAACAACTTCTCAAGTTGCCCAAGTTAAGTTCTTGCAGTAATTTTGTACAGACTATTTACAGTTTCACAAATTTTATTTTTACCAAACTGAAACCTTACAGACAGAATGTCTTTGTTTTATTTCTTAATTTCATGTTAGCCATTTTTAATAGTTTTTTCACAATTTCACACAATTAGCATCTGTTTCTGAGGAAGAGACACATGTTCAAACTGGAATGAGGAAGTGGTCTAAGGACTTTGTATAAGGCCATATTTCACAAGTTGATTACAAAAAAAACTGCTCAGAACTAGTAATTATTATTAAGTTTAACTAAATAAAAACACAAGATACATATCCCAAACCTGGAATTAAGAACAAGGTCAATTTTCATGAAATGAAAGTTTAAAAGTGTATTTATCAAGAACATTCATCAAACATGTGGCATAACAGTCCAAAACCCCACACAGAGCAAAAAATACCCAAACGAGCCATTCAAACATCCATCTGCCAATAAATATCACGCAGACTTTTCTAAAGTAGAGCCGCGCTTCTGTGGACACTCCCAAGCACCTAACCACTTCCCATGTAAAAAACAATCACAAATTTAAACTTCTTCAGAAATATAGTTAAATATATAATAAGTTGGGAGTTTTTAAGATAGTCTCAAATGCTTCACAAAGCAAGACATTCAAAAAACTATTAATAAAAGTTATCCTCATTTATATGTTCCATCAGGTTAGCTATAGAACAGATGAACAATGGTTCCGCATTTTTCATATTTGAGGGGAATATTAAACCCCTTACATTCTAAGTGATAAGCCAACAGTTTAGGAAACAAGTATATAAACTATATTTTTAAACCGATTTTTAATACAAAGCACAAAAAGTATTTTAAAAAATATTGGGAAACCACATCTTTTACCTAAAGAGATGTGCTTAAAAAACACAGGAAGAAAATCAAATACAAATCTACTTAATTAAATATGATCCAGAAATATGTTGTAATTTAACTAATAGATATTCCAGGTGGAGAAAAGAGCATCATGTCGCAGGTTAGCCATCTGATTTATAAAGTGGAATTAGAAAAATAGTTGTACTTACCTAACAGTAATACTGTCAGGACTTGGAGCAAAAAGAACCTTAGTCCAAAAAACAAAGCCATAGCCAGGGATACAGAGACCTCTTCTATGACACCATAAGTCCTGTTGAAAAGAGAATCATAAAGGTAAATAGTTCTAGGCCTAGTGATAATTTTAGATTTTTGTTTCAATTGTACAAATTTCAATTTAATTCAATTTAGTTTGACTTACTTTTTTCTTCTTTAATCTAATAAATTAGCTCAGTTTCCTGTGTGTTTTACACCCCGGCGTTGGCAAGCTTGCTTTAGCGATGTCAAGCACACTCTCACCTTCAGCCAGCACCAAAGACGTCTTAACAGGAAGTTGTATTTTCAGCTACGCCACAATCTCTCTCACTTCACATGGCTATATCATCTCTTGCTCATAAGAATGTTGTAATAATTCTATAATTAATAAATGAGCTCACAGCCATTTAAAGTAAATCTAAATGTTCTTAATATTATAGCCCTCTAATTACATTAAAAAAATCTTTGGCAGTATATTTGTTTATCCTAATATTTTAGATATTTCTTTTAAAATGATGTTTCGGACATTATTATTAAATTATACATCCCTCATCCCGCATCTTTAATTTAATTTAACATCCCTCATCTTATTACTGCTTATTTGGTTAATTTCCTTCCTTGACTCTTGTCTTGATCAGCTTGTGTTTATAATGTATAGCTCAGTATTGTACTGTAAGAAAACAGCATGTTATAAAGTCTTTGGTCGTATTCCTTTATCTATTTATTCAGTTCTATGAATTTTTCCACCACTGTTGTATTTAGCATGTTAGTATCATATGATGGATATATGCATTCATAGAAATTCAGCGTGAAATCTACATTGCGTTTATCATTAAGAGGATGCGCTACATTTTCTCACAGTTAGTGTGTGTAGGCAGCAATTGGACAGAGGACATCAGTATTTATAAAGGATTGAGCCTTCTTTAAATGTCATCACTGCTATCACTGGCAGTGTACTAATTAATACATAATTACTCAGTTCGGGATCCAGCTAGTTGAATAGTTTGGTTTATTGTAAGGCACTCTTATTGATCTGACAAAGGAAGCATGTCCAAAAATAACATGATCCATATTGTGGCTATTGAGTACATTATGTGTTTGCATTTTTTTTATTCTAGCTGTCTTGAACTAAAAGTTAAAAGATTTCAAATTGAAACACAAAAGTCTGACTCATCTGCTAGTCTAATATAAAGTATGCAAGATGCCACTTTCTTCCTTCTAGTTTGATCTGCGTTTTTAGTTAACTTGAGAAAAAAAAGGGAGGGGCGTTCTTTATCACTGTGCTACAGAGAGTATGCGGTTTTAAGTTTTACTATACGATCACACAAAATTGCTGTACTGTTATTAATACATAATTGCATTGTTTATAAACGCAATAAAAGGGCTGAGAGTAGGTTTCTGCTTTACCAGAGAAAGAAACCTCAGCTGTCAAAAAAAGTGTGAGACTTAAAATGATCTGTGTACAGGTGCAGCAGATAATAAAGAACCAGAGAACCACATTTTCGTCTCCGTATGTTTTTGCCTGGACGGATCACTACAGCTGTTATGCAGAATTAGCGCAAGCATGATTCCGTCACAAATGGTGTTTTTCTTCTTCTTTTTTGATTTCCTGTCTGTTTGAGGAAGTAACAGAGAGACATATTCATATGAGAACTCAAAACAAAAGCGCACTGCAATACTCAGACGTTTGCTTCTGAAATTCTAACATTGTGAAAACAAATCTTAGTATATGCAGATTAAAGAACTCAGGCCGAGTCTGGAGTCAAGTGAAGTAACCAAACTTTATTTCTGTACCTTGCAAGGCAGAGTCATAGAATCATAGTCAAAGTCATAGAATGCCAAGTTGCACCTGGTTTGATCACCTTTTATACTTTTTAGGGTCATAAGAAACGCCTGCCACCAATATCTTTTTAAATAGCTTTTCACGCCCAACTGACGCAAAGTGGAAAAGTATCCTGTGGTCTGATGAGTCCACATTTCAAATTGTTTTTGGAAATGAAAGAGGAAAAGGACTGTCTGGATTGTTATCAGCGCAAAGTTCAAAAGCCAGCATCACTAATGGTGTGGGGGTGTTTTAGCGACCCAAGACATGAGTAACTTACAGATCTGTGAAGGCCCGATTAATGCTAAAAGGTCCATGCAGTGCTGTGAAAAAGTGTTTGCCCCCTTCTTCATTTCCATTTTTTTGCGTTTGTCACACTTAAGTTTTTTGGAACATCAAATTTGTAAATGAAAGTGTTTATTGTTAAGGGAGAAAAAAATCCAAACCTTTATGGCCCTGTGTGAAAAAGTAATTGCCCCCTAAACCTAATAACTGATTGGGCCACCCTTAGCAGACTGCACAACTGCAACCAAGCGTTTGTGATAACTTGCAATGAGTCTTTTACAGCGTTCTGGAGGAATTTTGGCCCACTCAT
>JAVSBV010126059.1:0-18291 GCA_033117975.1 Parotocinclus spilosoma
GACCCTACCAGGACTTGGAACTGCACCTAACCAAACCTCCCTGTGCCTCAGACCGACGCCAGGCCAGAACCGGCCGAGTCTCAGACCGACGCCTGACCAGAACCGGCCGAGTCTCAGACCGACGCCTGACCAGAACCGGCCGAGTCTCAGACCGACGCCAGGCCAGAACCGGACGAGTCTCAGACCGACGCCAGGCCAGAACTGGCCGGTTCTGGTCGGGCGTCGGTCTGAGGCACAGTGGGTTTTGGTTAGGTGCAGTTCCAAGTCCTGGTAGGTTCTGTTCGGGCATAAGTCCGAGACACAGTGGGTTCTGGCCGGGCGCAGGTCTGAGACCTGATTGATTCTGGTCGACTTTGATCTTTCTTTGGTCTTTCCACTAGATTGGGGCCATATAAAATAAATGAGGTGATTTTTGAAGAGTGATAAAAAAGTGAAGGGACCGTGTGATCACTCTGTAACTCAACATGATCGGTGACATCATAGACAGGTCCAGGCTGTCCGATTTTCGTGCATGTAGCTCAAAAAATTGACCGATCTACGGCTGTGCGCAGCTTGCCGCAATTTTAAGTCAATGGGAAATTTTCGGGGAAAAAAAACAGATTGTAGCCGGCGAAACAATATTTCTCTTAGCTATGAACCCGTTTGTTTTGCCATTTGTTCCGCGTCAATATGTCGAAAGCTGTAAGAGGCGATACCGACTTAAAATGGGGTGGAGTAATAATTAGCATAATAAGAATAAAATAGATAAAAATAGATAAAAATATATGTATTGCACAACAACACAAATAATAAGAAACAAGTGGGCGGAAATCGCCTGAAAGCAACGGGATTTACATCCCAAAAAGCCAAGTTTTTATTGGTTTTACTATGAAATTTTACAGTATATTTTATCCTGGGATGGTCTACAGATTAAAAAATCTCTAGTGTAAATGAAAGAAAATGCTCATTGACAAGGTTTTAACCTGCAAAACTGATCTGGTAACAGCAATAACAGAGAGTTAAATAACACAGACGGATTGATGAAGAATACTGTTTGTCATTACTTCAGAGAATTTAAGCTGTTATAAAAGCCAAATGTGCTGCAAAAAAGTGCAGTTTTTGTCATGATTTCATAATATTTTTTTTTAGATTTGAGGGCTTTCATGTTTTTTTTCCCTCTATTTGATCTAAAACACATTTGTGACTGACTACAGCAATTACATTTCTTTCTTTTTCTTGGTTCTCTCTCTCTGTCTCTGTCTCTGTCTCTCTGTCTCTGTCTCTCTGTCTCTGTCTCTCTCTCTCTTTGTCTCTCTCTCTCTCTCTCTCTCTCTCTCTCTCTCTGTCTCTGTCTCTCTCTCTGTCTCTGTCTCTGTCTCTCTCTCTCTATCTCTCTCTATCTCTCTGTCTCTATCTCTCTCTCTGTCTCTCTCTCTGCATTGTGGGTAGTGGAGGAGTGTTTGGTTGCGGGAGCTAGGAGTTTAGGAGACGTTGTTTTTTTGTTTTTTCTACCTTTTTTCCCTTTTATTTATAAGAACTGAGTGGATTGTTTTTTTTTTTTTTGTTGTGTTGATTCTTTTGAGCAGAAACGCCGTTATGGCGGCTGCTGGGGGAAGTTTTCCCCGCCTGACTTTCAGGCACGGGTGTAAATGTATCCCGGACTCTTCTGTTACAGTGGAGGATTGTTTAATTTCTGTCAGTAAAGTAGTGGGAGCTCAGAATATTAAATCTGCTTCCAGGATGAACAAAGCAGTTGTAATGTTTCTGTCTGAAGTGGAGTTGGTGAATAAATTGGTTGAAGAAGGGATTGTGATTAATGATGAATTCATTCCTGTTTTGGCTTTATCCAGTCCATCCAAGAGAGTGGTTCTATCTAACGTTCCCCCTGTAGCCTCTGACGAAATGCTCGTAAAAGTACTGGAGAGATACGGGAAAGTTCTGGGATCAGTGAAAACTATTCACCTTGGATGTAAAAATGCAGAGTTTAAACACGTCACGTCGTTTAGACGCCAAGCGTCTATGATATTAGACGCACGACACGACCCTTTAAACGTCTCTTTAAATCTGACAGTGGACGGTAGGAACTGTACTATTTTTATAAGTTCTGAATCAATGCGGTGTTTTGCGTGTGGGGGACACGGTCACGTTAGGCAGACCTGTCCAACAAACAACCCGGAAGCCCAATCGAGCGATCCGGGGGTGAACAGAGCGGGGGGAGGTGCCGGCACCGTGGAGGAGCCGTGCACTGAGCCCAGCACTGAGCGCGCAGCTCCGGCTGTCCAAGCGTGCGAGAGCAAGGCTGGAGCCGGGCCGGGCAGGGACGCGCGAACTGATGTTGTTGAACAGCCCGCTGAGGATCAGATACAGGCCGGTGGAGAAGGGGGCGGACCTGGCGCTGTTAACACTGTTCGCACGGAGGGGACACAGGAGAGTGTTGCCCAGGGCGCTGGACCGGAGCTGAGCCAGTGCTTTGCACCTCCCGCCGACCCGGACACCAGGTCAGTAATTGATGAATTAGATGATGATTATGATGATATGGAGAGTGTGGCGAGTGATGTTGAGGGAATAGACTCTCAGACATCTGTGGAGTTCAGCTCTGGTGCTAGTAGGACCAAACTGTACTCACTTAGACAAATTAATCATTTCCTAAATAATACCAAAGGGCAACGTAAGCCTAGTATTGAACAGTCCTTCCCTGATTTGAAATTATTTCTGATTTCATGTTCAACTGCAATGAGAAAAGCGACTCTGGATGACATAAATGTAAATGTAAATGTAAATGGTATACCTTTCTAAACCAAAAGCTTTAGTTTTCTGCAATTGAAACAACTGTAAATAGAAAGATATCAAAATAACTAAGTGCTATCTTAAATTAAAATTAAGACTTGTTATCATGGCCAGTTTCTCAAAGACCCTTTTCCTTCAGTTTCCATCAGAGAAGATATGACGGAAGATATGACGTATATGACACATGATTTCACCCTCTGGTGTTCAAAGGCTGCATTGACGTTATTAGATGTGCATTCAGAGAAGGTCGGTGACATCTCTACAATGACACTGACAGTGCATTTTTTACATGACGTTGCATCTTTACACCCCTACTAATTACATTAGACAAAAACAAGTATAATTTTATGTGAATATCCCACACCCCTAACCCAGAGTAAGGGCATGTAAACATACACAGATGGTAAGCAGCAGATTAAAACACGTAGAACATCTGCTGCTAATGTCTTTGTATGTGATTTCTCAATTTGCTTTGGAAAGAAAATCTGAAGCTGTATGTGTGAACAACTGCAAAATAATCACTCATTTTCAATTTTTCAAGGAATAAAAAAGAAATGGTTGATATATTACCACTGAATGGATTTTGCATAAGTATTTATTCATTTTGCAAGATTTGTGGCCCACTTAACCATATTGCATTTTCTCTAGACCAGAAGCAAGTCTGTTTTAAAAACTACAGCAGTGCACCAGAATCTAATCTCATAAAAATGCATTCATTCATATATTTGCATTTGTATGGTGTTAATCCTCTACCATATAGCATCACTGAACTATTCAGAATATGTGTTTGTGTCGTGTGACAAAGCTATAACCCAAGTTAAAATGCATTTACTGTGACTGCAAATTTAACTGTGCTACAATCTGATTTCTACAGGCTATCCTTAAAGCCCTGGTGAGTTTTACTCTGAAATGTCTTATTAATGTGCTTCCAATAAAGTCATGAATATTCATAAGTAGAACTCAATGGTCATAAATATTTATCAGCAAAATGCATAAGCCCCACCTGCTGCTTCCTAACTGTACTAAGCCGGAGACTGATGCTGAGTATATGACCCAGAGGGGGCCCTTTGATGGGTTTATAACCTTCTAATTAAATAGGAAAGTGGCTTATTTTACACATACTGGGGAAATTAATCAAAAGTTATTCACAGTAAAGATAGGCCTGACTAATTGGCCGTTTTAGAGCATTCAGAGCATTACAATATAATTTAAGTGGGATATTACTGCCCTAAATCACAACTTTATTGATTTTTAGTAATGTATTGAGTTATAATCCATAAGCCATAATTCCTTTCCAACGTTAAAGCCACACAGTTCTACTAAAGATAATGTGTCAGGTATCTTGTATTTTCAGTAATGTAGGAAGGCAAGGTCAAGAGGCAGTGTGACCTGGACATATGGCTGTTAGACAAGATGGACTGACAGTCAAAGAGGCGCCAGCTAAACACTATCAGGGAGAGATGGACCATGAGCTAAAGAGAGAAAACAATTAGTTTTTCTCCTAACTGACACATATGCTATTTCTAGTTAGCTGAAGGACAAATACCCCTGACACATAATCCTTCTAAAAGGGTATAAAAAGGTTAATCAAGTAGTCTGAGGGGAAGTGAGGGGAAAGACTGAGCTAAGTAAGGGAGAAATGGTTGCTGCAGGTAAGGCCATAGACTTTCCTTTTTGATTTGTCTGAGGGCTTGAGTCAAGATTTTATTCATTTTAGAATTAAAAAGACAAAATAAATACCAGTATTGGGTCCTGTACTGTGCTCATGTACTTGTAATTGTAGAATGATTGAATGGCTTTTATTAATGATACACGGCACCTGAACCCAGCTTACAGAAATGTAAAGTTGAACAGGTAGGTAAAGCAGCAATGCCAGCAGTTTGGAAATATTCTCGCATATGTTTAGCACAGCTGAATGTTAAACAATGCATGCAAATTATGTATATTTCATTTCTTTCAGTCAGAAAGTGAGGAACACCTTATGAAAATAAAAACATGTTTTGGTATGACAAAAAGTGGCATCGGTACATTCTTAGTCATAATAAATCAATATATAGTCTCATATGAAAATGCATATTTGAAACATTTATGTCATTTAGCAGACGCCATTATCCAAAGCGATCTATAAATTGCACAGTCTTACAATTCAAGCAATCGTGGGTTAAGGGTCTTGTTTAAGGACCCAACTGTGACAGCTTGGTAGAGGAGGGATTTGAACCCTGGACCATCAGGTCCAGAATCCAGTACCTTAATGGTTACCACAGTCCCATATTACAGTGCATCCGGAAAATACTCACAGCGCTTTACTTTTTCCACATTTTGTTACGTTACAGCCACTCTGCCATACAGGCCTGATTGGTGGATTGCTGCAGAGATGGTTGTCCTTCTGCAAGGTTCTCCTCTCTCCACGGAGGAACGCTGGAGCTCTGACAGAGTGACCATCGGGTTCTCGGTCACCTCCCTGACCAAGGCCCTTCTCCCCCGATCGCTCAATTAAGACGGCCAGCCAGCTCTAGGAAGAATCCTGGTGGTTCCGTATGCACTGTAGAGCTTTATTTTATCTGCCCTTGTTCATTCCAAAAAAACATTATGGAAGACAAACTCCTCTGGCTAAAACTCATATCGTCTAAAATCCGAATCAGCGGCACACGTTTTTCACAAGGACCAGTCTCACAAACTACACACATATACAAACTGAGAAAAGCTCACATTCACAGATGACATGCTTTGTATTGTGCGAAAAAATATACCATATATCTATCTAAGTAAACAAGATTATTGTGATTCTCCATAATCTTACCTTTAATGAATACAGAACTGAATACAATTTCAATGCAGAAAACTTGTTTAATGTAACATTCAGTATTGTTTCGGGATAGGTAATTGATACTTAACTTAAGTTACTTAACTTAACTTCAATATATGTATCAAATGCTTGAACAGAAAATTGGTTACAAATGAAATTGTCTGTAAAACACAAGTGGATTTTATTGTGAAGAGTAGTCCACCTTATGGAGTAAAATACCTTATACAACCTGAGGTATTAGGATAAATGTGATGTAATTGTGTATGTACTTTATTCAGCTAAAACAGGTATTTTGCATATTATATTATACAATTAAGCTCTTTTCAGCAGTATTTTCATAGATGGTTTGTACTCTCTTTGTATACTCTGATGAAACCTGGACGCATTCCAGATTATTGGAACAACTATTAATAAATCCCGGGTTGCATAATGTAGTGCGATTCTGGCACAAAGGATACACCGTGAAAAATGCAAAATAAATTGGAGTTTGGGTTGTGAGTATATTAAATAAAACCCTATGGGCTATGTTTTCTGAGAACCATGTCACATTAAGTACATTGAAGTCAGGAATACATAGTGGCCACAGCAGAAAATACTTTTAGACTGCAATGAAATTCATTCAAACACAATATCCACTGCTTGAGGCTTGCCGTGATATACAGTGGCCTTCATTATATGCACTATACTGCATTTGATATCTGGATAAAGTGTCATTATTAGCATTAAATGTTTTCTTTGTTCTTTCTTGTGGGTAAAGTAATGGCATACAATTACATGATTGCCCCATTTAGCACAATTAAGGCTTTTACTTTTGCTCCAAGCATAACTGTTTTTTCCATATGTGCCATGGTATCACCAGTAGGCATCATTAATTCAATTACATAACCCTCTCAAACAAATGTTTTGATTGCAGGCAAGCGAAAAACTAAAAACTTTCCTAAACTTTCCAGATGGTTGTCTGAATTAACCCATATCTACCACCAGCAGTTAAAGTTTTTATCATCGGCATTGGCTCTGCATGAGTGTCTTTCTAAAGCTGATTTTTAAAATAAAATAAAATTTGCTGAAAAAACAAGCTATTCTTTGTGAATTGTTCATAAACCTTTTAACTGTAACCTACTGAGTAAGACACCTAGCAGGAAAATGTGGAGGTCAATGAAATATTGATTAGACAGTGAATAGTGTTATTAATTGTCTATATATGCAAGTTGTTTAATTGGCAGAAGGATTGTCTATTTCAAAAAACAGACAAAAGTCTTAAAGCACAAAGAAGTTTAGGTGCTGAGGTGCCACTGCATCTTTTGATTTATCACTTCATTTAATTATATGCACCTGAATAAATGCTTATGTGTAATGGGTTTATTGCCATGACAGTGACTTGCATTAGCTCACTGTACCATTTCCAGATTTGAAACTCTATTTCAGCAATCAACTCAATCTCTTACATCCCTTGTGTTCATTTTAATACAGTACAATAGAATGATTTTGTTTAAAATGGCTTCGAATCAGTAAATGCGTCACATCCATTTTAAAGTAGTTTGAATCATGGATTCATAGTTTGTCATTATTGAAAACATCCTCCACTTATACAAAGCCTAAAATGAACCTAAATGTCAAAGCAAAGTCAGTGCAAAAACTATCACAGATATAGTGCAACTGTGAGAAATCCCGCTTGTGACTCTCTCCCTCTCTCGAGCTCCCCTAGTCCTGTCTTCTACTTAGAGCGAGTCTTCATTGTCACCAGGTGCGGCTTGTTACTTCCCACTCTCACTCTACCTTTATAAGGCTTCCGGTTTCCCTGAGTGAGTTGCGAAGTACTGTTTTGCTATCTGGTAACACATACTGAGTGCGAGCTATGTAAGCGGTTTTTGACTGCTGTCTACTTTCCAGTGTTGATTCCACGTTGGGTGAGTGTGTGTGCGTGTTTGTATATTATAGCTTGTCTAGTATATAGGGTTTTGGTTTCCTTCCGTCCTCCGCTCACCCTTTCCCCTTTTCCCTTAGTATTAGGATTAGTGTTTGTGTGGATGCGTGTGAGCATGTGTGGTTTGTCCGTGTCCGATTATTGTGGCTCCAGTGTTTGGTTTGTCGTTAGCCCTTTAACTTTTCTCTCCTGTTCCCTCCCGCTGTGCGTTTTTGGTTATTGTGTGTGTATTCAGGCGGTTGGCTTTCGGTCGGCTGGGGCTCAGATAGGTCTCACCCTAGCCCACCCCTCCGGCGTGTTCCTACCTGGGTGCACGTGGTTCGTCCCGCTCACTTTCCTTTCCTAATACTAACTGTTGCTATCTTGGTGAATTAACGATTTATCTCTGTCCCCACTAACAATCTCGCCATCTTCCCGTCCCTCACTCTCTCTCTCTCTGGGCGCTTCCGTTCCAGTCCGGTCG
The DNA here is from genome assembly GCA_033117975.1 of Parotocinclus spilosoma. Taxonomy (NCBI): domain Eukaryota; kingdom Metazoa; phylum Chordata; class Actinopteri; order Siluriformes; family Loricariidae; genus Parotocinclus; species Parotocinclus spilosoma. The sequence continues at coordinate 7,960 of JAVSBV010126059.1, forward strand.
CAACGTCGTTCAGTTCACCTACCCGCTGCCACTACCTGCTCTATTTAGCATCTCTCGTTTCTCTGGTTTCCGCTCTCTCGATTTCCCGCTATCCCTTTGCTGTGTTTTGTTTGTGTGTCTCTTCAACTTTAGTTTAGCCTCCTTCTTGCCCTCTGTAGTGGTCAGTGTAGGGGTTTCGTCTCCAGTGTTTGCCTGTTTGTCTAAACCCCTGGTATTTTGCTTTGTTGTTTTGCTCGGTGTGCTCTACTCCCTGTCTCCTATCCAGGGCTCCAGTTTGACCCTGGTTACCTGTCTCGAACCCCGTACTGCAGCAGCATCACCCCATTGCGCCTCTCGCCTCCCATATCACTTCACTCATTGCTTGTGCTTTTCACTGAAAAATAAACACCCATTGTTCTGCATCTGTCTCCTGTCCTCTCAGTAGAGCTAGGCCTGACAGCAGCATCAATGATGAATTCAAACTGATAAAAAGCTGAAATAACTTTGATAGACAGTACACCTCCAGGCAATCAGAGGCCATTATAACTAACTCTATAACTGTTTTTAATTCTAATCTTCAAATGCTTGCATATACCCCAGTTAGTGGAAGGACAATCTTTAGGTCTTCAATCTTGACATCTTGTTTCACAATGTCTTGCAGTAAAAATTATGGTGGATTTTCAAAATGCAATGCGACTATAAATGTTTTATAAACTCAAGATAGGCAGACATTTTCTTTCAGCTGAACTCTTACTGAATAGCAGTCAGCAGAAACCAATCGGCTCTTACAAAATATGTAACAGTAGACTTGACCACCAGAATTTTCAGACAGGCATCTCACCAGGATTTGTTGAAAGTCATTATACAGCAAACATGATTTGCTTCTCAAGTCAGATTTTCCTAAACTCTGTTGTAGGTTATAACAACAAAGGCTGTCAAATGTTAAGACTCTCTTGTCTTTTTTTGGCTACAGATGATGTCCTAAAAACTCTAGTCTATTGCTTATTCTGGACAAGAACATCTTACATTTTATGCATGTCATTGAACATTTGATTTGGGCCAAGTCCACTGCAACTCCAACACGTAAATGAAAGTGTTTAGTATGCAATGTAAAACAGTGTGTCTAATAAACATTAATGTAACTTTTATATAACGATATAGTACTGAAAGCTCCTGGCATCCACTATTATTATAAACTGATGAAAGCAATATTAAACTCATACCACATACTTAAGAAACCAGTGGATCACATATCACATTTAGAAAAAAAAACCCATCATCTTTCAATTCTCATTCTAAAGACACATTGAGCAGAATGCTGTCTTTAAAGTGTTTGTGCTGCCAGTTTGTGCTGCAGAATTACTCTGCAGATCTAGCTAACTCTTTCTTATGAGAGAGATTTTGAGAGTTGTTATCCATTGTCTGTACTCCTTTACTTTAAGTATTGTAGCATGTGTTTGTCTTTTGAGGATACTGGTTTTGTTTCAGTGCTCCAGATTCTATACACAGGAGAACAATAGCAGTTCTGGTTCATACAGTACATACCTCTCCTGCATACCTCTTCTACCTCCAAAATAAAATAGATACATTGGCTGACACATCGCATAATGTGATATTTTACCATCTGGTTAGGTGAAGGCTTGCAAAACAGCTTCATTCACATTACAGTTTGTATACTGAGAATTGTATCCATTTGTGCTTGATCATTTTAATTTACGGTTCAGCTGTTTTTTATTACATTTACCATACCAGCATATAGAGGCTGAACTAATGCTTTAGTTAGTCTTGGTCTGTAAAAGTTCATTACAAATTCAAAGGAGTTGAAAACATGTTGACAGCAGAATTGCATGTTAATTCATATGATCTATACCACAGGTTATGATCAATTTAACAGATCACTTTGACTCATTTTTACATGAAGAAGCCTGGTTGTTTCTCAGTAATGATTCCATTATACTTACTAAGACAGAATAAGTAACTAGAGCTTTAGTTAAACTAAGCTCTGCTTAAGCAGGCAGTCATCCTACTAAGACTAAGATAAGATAATCCATAACTCCCTGACTCTTGTAATGTGTTGCCACCCTCAGTATGAAAATCTGGATTTCCTTGGAAATCCTTGTTCTTGGGTCAAATGAGTTACTTAAATTGACTAAAATATTTGTATCCCACTTCAGACCACATACAGCAGCTTAGCAACATGTCTATTAAAGGCCAAACATAAACAGTGGGCATATAAAAAACATGCATACATATTTTTATGTATGTTTTATGTATGTTTTTCTCAGTTAGTTCGAATTATACTGCAGTTAGGGATTTCCTGATGTGCACACCAGTGGGGCTACAACGCATATCAAAAACTGTTCCACCGTATTAATTCACATGTCCTCATGTGCTGTATGTGTTCAATATGTCCAGACATTTAGTCATCTGCTATAGTGCTATTATTTTGGTGAAAAATATTGATGTCCATGAAATCTTGTCCTCATTAGAATTATATTGCGTTGAAGGATCATGTCATCTGAATAGCAACAGACAACTATATGTCAGTATATGTATCAGTATGTAGTTTTTGTAACTACTGGAGCCATTTCTGGGGCAATAGGGAGGTGCAGCAGTCCAATATGCTAGTCCACCAAATTGGTGATCCATGTTGGAGTCCTTTTAGCCAGGTCAAGTTTCACATGCAGGCATAATTTGTTGTGTTTAAGGGAGCAAAGGCCATACTGCAACTCACATTTACTGTGCTATTTCGAACTTAGAAGGAATCTGTGCAGTGGGTGTGACAAAGGCTGTGCAAAGTGCTACAGAACAATCAAGGTTTTAGGCAATTAACATTAAAATCATATCATATTTATCTTGATAACGAACAACTATTTTTACCTGATAAAATGTTTCAATGGTTTATCTCTGTATCAGAAAACATGCTGTTCTGATAACTGAGTGCAAGTCTGAAAATGATTTCACGCACTGTCAAAGTGCAGTAAAAAATAGCACACACTGAAAACCTAGTCACTAACATTAATAGTGTGGACTTTATTGGTCTTTCCTGATATTACCACTAAGTAAGAATACATGGATTTGTGCAAAGCACAAATTTGTTAAGCAGTATCAAATTAAATGTGAGTCATATATCTCTGTCTGGAGAAAGCAAGGTGTACCTTGTTTTATGATTTTTTGGGAAATAGTTTTTTGTACATATCAGACCTACACTAAAAAGACACCTTTTACTATTTAAAAATACACACTTTAGGTCTGTGTGTATGTTTCATGGCTGAAATTATTGCTTTTATTACCGAGAGTTTTGATAAACCTTGCTAATAAAAAAAAACCTTGCACAGTTATACAGTATACAAATATGTAACCTATTTAAACCCATAATCAATCACTAAATAAACTACTCTGCCCACAAAAAGTAGTGGATATTTCATTATGGAATATTTCCTTTTGAAATATCCCCTAATTTTTGTGAGCAGTATATATTCAAGAAATACCAAAGCAAACACGATTAATTTTCCATCAAATTTATTGGGGCTTAAAATGAAACTCCATTGTGAATGATCTCAGCCTAAAGTAGTCCTTTTAGTTTCAAAGCTGAATTGTTATTTTCTTGGCACTAACTGATGAATATTCTCTCCACATGTGAACACTTCTGTTTCTAATCTTTTTTTATTCTCTTCTAATTAGTGAGTTTTAGACTATTTTCAGCCACAGTAATTGTTAACATGTTAATGAAATCAAGCATACAGCAATGACACTAGAGAAAAACATGGACTGTAGATTAGGTTGTACTAAAGACTTGATTTTTTAAACAAGTCAGTTAGACAAATTGTTGCACCTCTAGAGTCATTTGTAAGTGCTGTTATTGTGAATATCTAGTAGCAACAAAAGTTTAATTGAAAAGCAGTAGGCCATTCACCAGTCTGTATTTTAAGGAAGCAACATCACCAAAAAAAATATCTTGTCCATTTATTCATGGATAAGCTTCCATAAGCAGGGAGTGGAAGTCCAATCCTGGTTTGGTGCCTGCTGGGCTAATGCCACCTGTGCAAAAAATGTGTAGATGTTATTTTTTAAATCCTGGAATAACGGTGATGCCAGCAGAACTTAATGTAAGTATTTCTTAATAGGGATCTTGCTTAAACAGCACACACGTTATATAATGTTCATTATCACACTTATTACCATGTATCATGCATTCACACTGTACAAACAAAATCTCCAAGGAAAATAATGAATGAGGTTGATGGATGAAATAGGTGGAAATGTAATTAGAAATCTCAGACAATAACATTCCATTAGTCTACACCCTTAAATGTCTAGACAGAAGCATTCATATTATTTCATATAAGTGAATGTGGATTTAGCATTCAGTAGTTTGGCTGGGTATGACTCAAGAAGCCCCTGTAACATGTAAAGTAGTCTCTTTTATACATGCTGTATTAGATTCTGTGTCAGAAAGTTACGTAGACAGACACGCCAGCTCATCGCAGAGTGATGATCTGCTGAACAGCTGAAGGTTCCTTTAGGTCACTTGTTTAGATATCATGCTGTGAGTGCAGAAGAAGAGATTATCCTACTGTGGGTGAATAGTGCTATTGTTTCAGCTGAAGTGAAATCCAATCTCCATTTTCTGAATTTCTATTTATGCGTTACTCTCTTTCTCTATTTTGGTTTATATTTAATAACCATGCTGTACTTTTCAAGGATGTTTGAAATACCTTGCTTCCTAAACCTACACTACAGAAATACACTATTCCTTTCTAATGCTCTTCAATATTTCTTTATTTTTCTCACAACAGAGGCAAAAACATGCAAGTTGTACAGTTCTGTATTACATCTGGAATGAATTTGCATCAACTTTGAGTTCTTGCTGAACCAGAGGCAAAACCTTGAGACAAACAAAATATTCGGCAATATGACTCTCCATTGTCTCTTTGTTTGCCTTTTCCTTTATAAGCTGTTAGCTAAAATTTAAATGATTAAAACAGCATTAACTGAAAAACTGAATCTTTTGAGAAAAATCGAAAGCGACGTTCCCCCTTATAAGTGCGTCATGCCCAAACACTGTTTCAAAATTTATATACAAAATAACTACTTTAATGCTAATATAAACATTTACAGCATACAAAATCTAAGCTTGTCATCTAGGGATAATATGTGTGTGTCTTGTGATGGTATGAGTGGATAAGTCACAGCAGTGCTGCTGGAGTTTTTATACACCTCATTGTCAATGTTGGATTAAGTAGTAGTCTACCAAACAGCATCCTGCTGGCAACATCCTGTAAACACTGATAAAGAATTAGAGGACTAAATGTGCAACAACAGATGTACCATTACCTCTACCATTACAGCTTACAGACTATTTAAGTACATTAATTAGTTTCATTCTTACATTTATCTTCTAAACCACCCACGGAGGATGGGTCACTTTTTGAGTCTTGGTGCCCCCGAGGTTTTTCCCCTATAATGTTTGGGGAGTTTATACTTTCCACTGTTACCCTAGGCTTGCTCAGTTTGAGATTGGCTTTATATTATAAGATCATCTAAAATTGTAACGCTGCAATATGGTAGATGTGTCTAACAGTGCACAGCGAAAGAACACAAAGTTTAAAAACACCAGCATTTGCTGCTGTGTCTAACTTTACTTGTACCACCTCATCTAACACACCAGCACCACATCAGTGTCACTGCAGTGCTGAGAATGATCCACCATCCAAATGATACCCGATCTTTGCTGGTCCTGTGGACTACAGTCTTTAATTGCCAAACTACAAAGCTAATGAATATGTTAAGTGGAGCTGAAAATACTATCAATTGGTGCGAAAACAAGGCGTGTACCTACTAAAATGAACACAATTAAGACTTCAAGCCCTTTGCTGTAACACTAGGTTTATGAGAAAGGTTTCTGATTTATGTATATATTTTTGATCTATTTTCAAGTTTAAATTAAATAAATAAGGATCACAATTACAGAAAGGACGAGATCAGGCTTTACTCTTGCTTACATTTCAGGCCATGTGCAATTTGGTCTAAAGTAATTAGTCTGTCCCTAAAAAATTAATTGCAGTAGATTGCATTCATGTTAAAGTGACAGGTAATTAGCTACAGCTAATAGTGGGAAATTAGAAAATACTTATCTAGTTGTTAAATATGGAATGAAGACATTTTAGTGTAATCAGTGTACGTAGTTGTCCAATGTTGTGGTAAGGCCACACAAATTATGGTCACAAATTATACTGCATACAAAATTAGAGAATATTTTATTTTTAAACCTTTCTAAATGTGACCTGCGTGTGTGTGTGTGTGTGTGTGTATACACTGCTCACAAAAGTTAGGGTATACTTCATTAGGGAGATTTCTTTCTGCAGTATTCCCTAACTTTTGTGAGCAGTATATTTGAATTGGAACATCATAAAAGCTTTTGTAGTAGTAAAAAGTGTTAGTCATTTTTTTCCTCCTGAAGTCCCAGATGTCATAAGCAAGAGATGATAATTAACAAAGGAAGAGACAGAAAAGGGACACGTCTCATGCACAGCTGCTCAATGACTTGGCATGAGGAAAAGTTACAAGCTGAGAGCTACCAGAGCATTACAATATCATACAGGGCAATTCTGAATTATTTATGTCAAATCAGTATCTTTAGGAAACATAATTTAAAAAAGGACATAATGTTGATGACTTCCACCTTCATTTATCTGCCAGTGTTTTATTTATTGGCTGTTATATAAACACTCAGGTATGACATATGTTAATATTTATTAGGATACTTGGTGTGAAACAAATTTGAAACATAGACTTGAAACAACCTCCTGCAAATAACAATTCCCTGTGCAGAATGTTGAACCGGAAGAGTACTTGACCTCATTTGATTTGGGGGTGCTGTTAATTAATGTGGGAACACATTAACATTGAATTGTTTGTGATTTGTATGCTTGAGGCTTTATTTGATTTGTCAGTTTAACCAAGCAGACTGGAACTGAAAATGCAGACATGAAAGATTCAGTGGGGGTGCACATCATTTTGCAAATGACCTTCCGTGAGCAGCAAAGGGACACAATTTTTTTACCTTGTGTGGTTTCTTAAGTAATGCTGTAAACAGCCAACTTTTCTTCAGGTCTGCTTTTAGACTTACCTCCCCCCATGAGCATATCTGGCCATGATTATATTGCTTAATGTCTTAATAAGTGTGTTTTCAAGTACATGTTCCCTTTGTTCAGTTCATTGACCTTCTGCACTGCATGAAATAATGATTAAGGAGTGCATCTTCTCTAGACAATACCCCAGCTTACACATAACTGTATGTGAGGTCTAAATACTCCACACTCTACTCAACACACAATTTTCACATATAATTTCTCATATAGAGTAAAGTCAGGCATATCAATTTACATGCTACTACAACAATAACGTGTGTTGGGGTGTTAAAAAACAACCCAATCAGGTATTCCAATGAAAATACTTCTTTCAAAATGCAATGAGGAGTACTTTAATTAATGGAAACAGTATTTCCATTACTCAGTACTTCTAAGTTACCCCTAAAATCTATATATATAGGAAAGTTTTTTGAAAATTTTTGCTCAAAAACAATTGATAAAACACTTCAAACAATACTAGTAAAACAATTAACATTGTTTTAATTAATAACTATCATGTGAATTGTAAGTCAAATGTTTACTGTAACTACTGCAGTACTTGACATTGCACCTCACTAGCCCAAAACTGTGCATTTGTTACTTATACTGTCTCTTCCTAAGACTCAATAAACACAAAAAACACATGCACTTTTTTACATTCACACAGAACAACATGGTAGGACTGTTTACATATCTGCAGACTTTCCTCTGGGTTTTACTTTTCAGATTAAGCTGCAATGCCAAAAAGCTTGTTGTATTATTAGGAGGCCGTTTAATGAGTACAGAAGGGTAAAATAACTTTCAGAGTAAATGTAACTTTCTATCTTGACAATGTTTTAAAGGGGCCATATTGGCCATAATTTACAAGAAACTGTTGTAACACATTGTTTATGTGTTACATGGTTTGTATTTGTTTAACAGCAAACCAGGGGTTGCACAGTCATTGACATTTAAATACCACCCCAAATCAGAATTTGTTGGCATCATATGAATATTTTTTATAAAAGTTGTATGTCAATTTAATTTAATTTAATTTAATTTAATTATTTGTTAATTTATTAAAGTGATTACATTGATGATTTGGGACAAAACCAGTAAATACAAAAGGCTGAGCCATTTGAGAAACAAATCTGGACAGAGGATCACCAGTTTGTGAATAAAGTGTTACGAGATGTGGAGGTTTTTATTTAGGACCCAGGTATGCGGGATAAGCATGTCCCACAATGTATAATAAGAATGGGGAAATAATATAAAACAACTGAAAAGGGATGAAGAGCAGAGCGTAAGGCTCTTAACATAATAAAACCAAAAGGATAAAGTGGCACGCCGAGGTTGCGTCCCAAGTGGGAGCAACGCGCGAACTGGTCGCGAAAGGGCGCCAAAGCGCCAGTCGGGGCAAACGTGCAGAAAGCACGATTTTCGGAAGTCTCTTAAATGGCGAGGCACGAAGGTAGTCCAAACGCCAGGGAGCGAGCATGAGCTCGAATATGCATGCAATTTAAATGAAAGCCAAACCGGAACATGTCTTATAGAGTGCGTGTTACCCGGTGGCTAATCCAGCCGGGGCATATCTCGAGTCAGCAGCCGACTAGAGTCAGACTCAAGAGTGCGCAAAAGCGCTGGACGCGTATACTTCTAACGCACTACCAGGTAGCTGCTCTAAAGAGTGCAGAGGACGCCAAAGCGCCAGAGGGCGAGCGTGAGATCTAATGCACACGCAACGCGAGGGGGCTAAGAAATCGCGGAAGTGGCTAAAGCGCAAAAAGGCAAGCATATTAGTTCAGGGCGCGCTTGTAGTGCGAGTGTGAATAACACACAAAAGGCGCAAAGCGCCAGAACACGAAAATAAACTGGGGTATGTGAGGAGTGCGAACGCGAATAGATCGCGAGGGGCGCCGAAGCGCCAGAGGGCGAGCGTCAGCTCAGGAACACAGAAGCCACACCGGGGCGTGTCCTATTCAGAACGAACACCCGGCTGGAGTGAGGCAAGGTAGGAACTTCAACATAAAGGTGTACGAATTAAAATGTTTAAAAACTTTGTTACTTAAAGAAATGGTTTTGCATATTTCTCCCTCTACAGTAAATAATATCATTAAAAGATTCAAGCAAATAGAAGGAATTGGGCACCAATATAAACTAAAGATGCATGCTCTCCGATACTAATCCACAGACAAGGGATCGTTTGGGCCTTTGACAAGCACTACAATATGGAGTTCCATTTCCAATCGCCATTTCCAAGGGATCTGGGTTGAACAATCACGTGCCTTGTTGTCAGACGAATCAGTATGGACCATGGACACCATGTGCTCTAGACCACAGACAACAATGACCATAAAGATCAGCAACAAGTCTAAAAGCCATGGTCTGCTATGGTATGGGGTTGACTGCCCTTGGCATATGGAATTTACACGTTGATAATGGAACTTGCCTGCCTACAATCCTGGACTATTCCCAATACAGAATGTGTGGACTTTTGAAACAAACAATGCAGTCACGACAACTCTATGCTGTTGCACACTTTAGGGTATGTTTTTAGGGAGAATGGGGCAAAATTACTCCTGAAACATTTGGTATCCTTGGTGCCAAAACGTCTTTTAAGTGTCATGAGAAGAAATTATAAAAAACAAAGTGCTACATTATGTACCATCTCAACTTCTTGGAATGTGTTGCAGGCCTAAAATGCAGATATGGTTAAAAATTAAAATTTCCAGACAAAACACAAACTATTTAGACTCATAGTGTTGTCTACAATGAAATATTTGAAAAAGTCTAAGTAAATGTAAGATACTCTTTTTTGTTTTATTTTTATTTGCATTATGTACTGTTCCATTTTGTTTTTTAATTTGTACAAAATTATTTCAGTTTGACAGGTATGTAAGAAAGATGTTAGGAATTCATACTAAACCATATAGGAATATCTGCAGTGTTGGAAGGTGCTGGTTTTACATGTGCTAGGAGTTTCTTTTACTCATGGCCAAGACAAAGTCTGCTTCTGCATTCCACACTGTGTTAGTCCATTACAGGGTTGAGACCTCTCTTGAGAAGTTAGGCCATATAATGATCATATACTGCACACTGTGCTTTCTAATAGGACCAGCGTGTGCTGTTTGAAAGGGGTGCCGATTTGATTGGTTAAGTCCTTGTGATTACACTGGTTAACAGCCAAAATGTTTCGGGCATCAAACCAGTTGTTCTTAACTAATTTTGGGGTGCTGAGATT
>JAVSBV010126068.1:0-18288 GCA_033117975.1 Parotocinclus spilosoma
ATATATATATATATATATATATATATATATATATATATATACACACCTTTTTCCTGTAAAAGGTAAGGTTGTGTCTTTTATCAAAGAAGAAGCTTAAATAAACAGTAGCTTAAACATAATTATATTCCCAATCCAGGACATGGAAATGATCCACTTTGTACATTTTTGTCATTTTCTGTTATAGCACACCCATCTCCACTCGGGAATGGTCACACACCCACTAAGTCAAAGTGGGTGTGTTATAGCAGAAGAGTTAAATTGAGTGTACATGTACAGAGCAGTGCTCTACACAGCTAAGCGCTACACTAATAAATTTACTTAAACTCTGGAAGTGTTGGATCACACTAGTTGACTACTTAAATCAGGCAGAAAAACACCAACCCTTACAGCAGTACTCCAGGACGAGGACAGGAACACAAAACATTCTTATTGTCTGTTTTGTTTAGGGAAATTCATAATCAAACTGCAGCACTTTTTAATTTGTGCAAAACTAGGGCATTAATTCACAAGTTCACTGACAGTAAAAGTCATTTTAGCCAGTATACCAAGCTAGATATGACACGTTCTTCTCAACCTTCACCAATCCATAAGTGATGTTACATTTGTACATCTGCTCAGTTCAGTTCTTTGGTGAAAATGAAAGTTCATTTATTGTTGTACTCAGACCATGTAGAACAGTAATATTTTCATATTAGGTTCCTTGAAATCCACATTTGTAATTTTGTTTTATAAAGGCAAAATGACTAGCTGAGTCTATTCCACTTTCCTGAGACCTAATGACCCCACATATTTAAGAATTTGTGAGGATGCTGACCTATGAAAACACTTTTATTAAAAAAACTGAAAAGGGACAAACCATTTTCTTTTACTTACTGAGGTAAGTTTACAAAAGCCCAGCATATGCAAGTTCTGTGCTAAACTTTGTCAGTGTTGGTTTTATGCTGGAATATGCAGTAAGTAATATGATGGGTAACCATGGCACTAAAAACCATTGCAGGATATCACAAATTACAGGATATAACAAACAGCGGACCCTGAAAGACGACACCGAATATAATGTCTTGGTAACCATTTTGTTTCAGCATCTTCCGATATTGAAGAATGTCCTGCTATATTCTTGACAGGTTTTCTTGTTTCCCAATAACAATGCTTACTTGCATGCTATCTGTAAAAACAAAACATTCTGTTAAACAACCAATGGCCATATCAAAAACAGAGCTGATTAATGAAATAACAAATACATGGGTAATATAATTATGCTAATTTAAAAATATCTAATTTTAAGTAAAGAAAATATATTTTGGCTTTAATGCTGCATAAAAACAAGTCAAGCAAACTCAAGAAATCGTTGAGTAATTATGGTATAAATTTGAGTTACATACAACAATAAGCTCAGAGTATAAAAGAATGTAAGTAATTAAGTCATAAACATTAAATTGTGGAGCAAAAAAAACCCCAAAAACGTAACTATACGAATAATAAGCTTGTAACAACATTGATGTCAGTACTATGTACTTATATTTAGCTAGAAATCATATGCATTCATTCCCAATTTATTCCAAGCATCTGGCAACTGAGCTCCCACAGCTTCTGTGACATTTCATCATCTCTAGCAGCTCTTGTGCAGTTTGAAGGTCCACAATCACTGCAAGTGCATAGAGAATGAATATCACAAATTGAACATTATACACAAAGGCACAATATTATTACCTTGTGTAGACAACAGTACCAATAAAAACAACTGAAAAAAATCTAAAGATACAATGAAACCATTTAGAATCTTAATAAAAAACACAGGCACCTGTAATAGCTACCACTGTGTAATTTGTGCACTGGCTCAACAGCACAGTAGAGAGTAGTCTGAGCTCCCTGCACTGGGGTCTTTGTGAAAGGCCTGACGATTTTCCACAAGCAACGAAGCCAAAGGTTCATATGTCTCTTCAGTTCAGTGCGAACGATTCCTGGGTGGACGGCATATACTGTCACCCCTGTGTCTGTTGATAAAACGGTAGAGAATAGAATAACAAATATAAACGTTGGATTTCTGCAAAACGTGGCATGCAGTTCTGTCTATTGTTTATATAAATGTATATAAATTATTACAGTTGTGGTCTGATTAAATGCTGGGTCTTGTCACAAAAGGGCGTACAATTGCTTCCCATGCAGCTCTGTGAAAAGGCACTCAAAGTCTACTTTTAGTAAAAGTACCTCTTGGTGAGAGATTGACTGCTAGACATGCCTCTTCAAAAACACTCATTTTACCCAGTTCATAGACTTTGAGAGGGACACATCACTGGAATGAGAGAAGCTGACCATCACTCTGTATTGTATTGCTTTGCCAAACGAATCCCCTGTCCTTTCCCATGTCAGTTATTGTCGAATCTGAGGGATCAAAGATTATGGGTGAAATTACTCTCAACTGTAATTTGCTTTTAAACATTTGAATAATTTTCTCACACATTTATTGACAAATTGAGAATAAACTCGCCATCTTTGCTAATCAACGATTCCTTTCCTTTCATGGATGCTGCTTTTGCATCAAATCATGATTACAATCACCTGCTGACATCACCATGATTCACTACTAGCACTAAATTACACCTGTCCCAACATGTTTGCTTTTTAATGTGTTGCAAGCCTGAATGTCAGGAATGGATTATTATTAACAAATGAAATAAAGTTGACCAGACAAAGCATGAAATATTTTAGGTTCATACTGACTGCAATGAAATAAAAGTCACAGTAAATCTACAAGCCCAAATCCAGTGCAGTTGGGACGTTGTGTAAAACATAAATTAAAAAAGATCACGATGATTCTGCAAATCCTTAGATATTTATTGATTATTTATGAACGTAACTTAATTATTTTTGCAAATATTAACTTAATTTGATGCCTGCACCACATTCCAGAAGAGTTGGGACAGTGGCAACAAAAGACTGGGAAAATTAAAGAATGTTCAAAAACCACCTGTTTGAAAAATTTCACAAGTGACTGACATGAATATATCATGAAGTGAATATATCACAATATATAAAGTGAGCATCACCGAAAGGCTTAACCTTTTACAAGCAAGGACAGGGTGAGGTTCACCACTTTGTAAAAAACTGCATGAGCAATACAAGGAATTTAGGGATTTCATCATCTACAGACCCCCCTCAAGCGGCACTGAATTAAAAACTGACAACATTCTGTACTGTAACGGATACTACCACATCTGCTTAGGAACACTTCAGAAAACCATTGTCAGTGAACACAGTTCATCGCTCCATCTACAGGTGCAAAATCCACTTATCAACAACACCAAGAAACACCGCCAGCTTATCTGGGCTTGAGCTCATCCGAGATGGACTGATGTGGAAAGTGGAAAAATGTCCTGTGGTTTGACGAGTCCACATTTGGAATTGGTTTTGGAAATCATGGATGTCTTGTCCACCAGGCCAAAGAGGAAAAGAACTGTCTAGATTATTATCAGCATAAAGTTCTAAAGTATCTCTGATGGTATGGTGGTGTGCTATTGTCCATGGTATGGGGAACTTATACATCTGTGAAGGCACCAATAATGCTGAAAGATTCATACACATTTTGGAGCATCATATGCTCTCACATTCAAGCAATGTCATTGTCAAGGACATCCCTGTTTATCTCAGCAAGACAATGCCAAACTACATTCTGCACGTGTTACAACAGTGTGACTTTGTATAAAAGAGTGCGGGTACTAGACTATCCTGCCCACAGTACAGACCTGTCTCCCACTGAAAATGTGTAGCGCATTTTGAAGTGCAAAATATGACACTGTCCCAACTTTTTCTTATTTAGGGTTGTAGAATTGCTGATTTTTGCGTTTCCTTTAAATCCATCCATCCATACATTATCTTTCCCTTAATCCATACGGGTCCAGCCATTGCCCACCCAGCAACTCTGAGCACAAGGGCAGGAACAACCCTAGATGGGGTGCCAATCCATGCACACAATCATATGCTTAGGACGACTTTAGATACACCAACAGACCTAACACACATGTTTTTGGACTGTGGGAGGAAACTGGAATACCCAGAGTAAACCCATGCAGACACAGTGTCTCTACACAGTGAGGACCCAGGCCACTCCACCCTGGGATTGAAGCTGGTACCTTCTTGCTAAGAGGCAGCGGTGTTACCCACCAAGCCACTATACCGCCCATTTCCCTCAAATGTAATAAACAAATGTTTTTCATTCCAAATAATATCATAAATCTGTTCAGAAATGTCAAAAGTTATTATGATTTGGTATGTTTCCCCTTTTGCTGTAATGACACCATTCACTCATGCAAATATATATTTCACATTACAGTATGCCAAAAAGCATCTTGTGATGCTGCTGAATGTTTGGTTTTCTCTGGGCTAATACTCAATGGGGATTAGATCAGGGGGCTGTGGTGTTGTGACTGTGAGTTCATGAAACTCAGCAGTCTTTTATCTTTTTCTGTATTGCGGTAGTTGTGGCAGGCAAAGACTCGATCCAGTCATAGCTCCACTGCCAAGGGGAAGACAACAAATAAACAGTTCATCCACAATGTGGTAAGCATTTATAAAAATAGAAAATCAGTATTTTATATTACTAAAATGATCATACAATAGAAAGACATGTGCACTCTTTTATAATTAATGGATATAACAACAGTACTGTGCAGTACTATTAGATTTCTTGTCAAACTTGTATGTCAAACTTGTATTCATCACTCCATTCAAACCGATCTCCATTCAAGTTGCTGTGAGCTTTACCACATCTTAGCTTTTTCACTCTGTTCCCCTCCTTGAAACAGTTGTTTAATCTGCTACATTTCAAAACCAACCATTCCTGATTAAGCTTTTTTGGATTGTAAAAACATTTACATTTACATCATTTAGCAGACACCCATATGCAGAGCATCTTACAAAAGTTATTTGTATTCTTCATGATTGTCACGAAATGTAGCAGACGCAGAGCCAAACACAGATGCTGGAAAGACGAAGATGATGAGCTTAGTTTTTAGTCACCACTTGAAGACAGCAAAAAAAAGCCATTCAAACATTAATTGGAAGTTTATTCCACCACTGAGCATTAGAACAAAGAAGAGTGTCTTCCTTTCATCTTAGGCGGAGGATCAAGTTGAGCCAAGCTCATGTTTCTGAGGTACAGAGCGTGGTTTGATTAGAGTAAGATTAGTAAGATGGTGTTTTTCCTTTTTTGGCTTTGTAAGCAAGCATCAATGTTTGGAATCCCATTTGAATTTCATAAGGACAGCTACAGGGAGACATTGAAGTGAACGCAGCAGTGGGGTGACATGACAAGCTGTGGAGTATATGGTTTAGACTTTTCAGGTAGGAAGCAAGCCAATGCCAGGCTGAGCCTGTGATTCCAAGAAAGAGGAGAGGACAGAAAGGAGAATCTTGTGGTTGACTGTGTCAAAGGTAGATAAAAAGACTAAAATAATCAAAACTGATGGTCTGGATGCTTTGGCCACCTGAAGTTTCTTAGAAACAGCCACCAAGGCCATTTCTGTGCAGTGAGCTGCCTTGAAACCAGACTGGTTGTGATCCTGTAGGTCACTTTGCGTGTGAAAGACTGACAACTGGTTAGAGGCAACATGTCCAAATATTTTTGAGATGAAAGAAAGAAGTGATATCACTATTGCACTCTTAAAGGCAGAAGAAACATGGCAATGGAGTATATGAAGGGAAGAAGATCTTGAGCAAGCTGTTATAACACTCGTGATAGGATGGGTTTGAGATGTGGTAGAATTGCTGGGTGAGAACAGTTGAAGTATATAATCTGTGGAAAAGGGATAAAAACTGGTTAAGTATTGAAAGGTTGTGCATTTGTACTAGGGATAGTGGGAAGTGCAAAGGACTGGCAGATCTTGTTCATCTTTTCTTCAAAGAAGGTGGCAAAGTCTTCGTTAGTTAAGGAGGATTATTGAGCAAAAGGAAGTGTGTAGATTAGTGATGAGAAGACTGCATGGAGTATCAACTTGGCATCTCCATGAGGCTCCCAGATGGTGCTATTGCTCCAGTGTAACACTAAATACTTTCCATTGTAGAATACAGAAGTTGTTATTGTCTGATTTTCACTGGGTTATTTTCTGTTTATTTCCTGTATTCCCTGGTTGTATTCTAATAAACACACTGCAAAATAATTTATTATGGTTATTACACCAATGCTAAAACAAAAGTATCATTATTGTAATAGCATTACAATATCTAATTTAATGGTAGCCTAAGTACTGTAAGTATGGCAATTTATGCAAGCATGGTAATTTTCAAAAACTGTTCAACCAGTCAGTTTCTGCCATGCTAACAAAAACTGAACAATAACAGTAACAATAATGGAACTGCCCAATATTTAACAATGTGTAGGTTAGGTTTCAACTTATCTTGTTTGCAAAATTAATTAGCTGCATTGCTTTGTATGGTGTAGAAATCTCATTACCACATTTTTCATCCTCCAACTGCAAGGACTCACTGTTCAGAACCAGTGCCCATCTTAACTAATGCAATTGTACCTGGAAGTGGAACATCAGGTCAGCGTTGTAATCATTTAACCCGGCAAACTCACCTTCAAGCCTTTTGGCGAGTGCGCGGGTACAAAGAATATTTGCCAGTTTGCTCTGCCCGTACACCCTCCTGCTATGATAGCTCCTTTCACTGTTGATGTGATCCAGCTTGATGGTGCCCCATCTATGGGCCATGGACGACAGGATAATAATCCTCGATGGAGCCGATTTTTTCAGCAAATCAATCAGCAGGAAGATGAGCAGGAAATGACCTGACATGCAGCAATATGCACCTCGTCAATGCCAAGACTCAGGTACAAACAATTTTAGATTCAATTGCATATTTGTGAATGCTTATGCAGTCCTGTTCCTATTTCTAGATTTCCCATAAGGTAAAAATGCATCACCTGTCAAATTTTGAAATGAATCAAAATGTAAGAGGGCCTCCTGTGAATAGACTTCAAACGGTTCAAGTTTAAACGAAGTGTCTGAAGTTTAAACATTCAAGGCCCCATCATAGTTTCCATTAAATCTACATAAATATGGAATGTTCATGATGCATTCGAACCATGTCAGTATGTATCAGTGTCACAAGCATAAAGGGACCACAAAACATGTAAGAAGTACTCAAATAGAATCAAATATCAGCACTTTGCATGTCATCATAGCACATAACCACCAAGGCAATCTGAACTGTTTATTAAGATCTGTCAAAGTTTTAAGATTTTCTTTAGCTGAGCAGTTTTACCCAAATGATTGACTCCCAACTGCATCTCAAAGCCATCTGCAGTCTTCGAATAAGGACACATCATGATGCCAGCATTGTTTATAAGAATATGCAGTTGCTTCTCCTCTGAATAGAAAATGGAAATTGAATAAACCCTACAACAATACACATTACCTACTTTAAAAACATTATGTAGCTACAGTAGCCACTACATTAAACCAAAACAGCAGATTATATGAGGGCCCTCACTCACCATTGTTGACTACCTCAGCAAATTCTCTGACTGACCTGATGTCAGCCAAATCCAGTTTCCTGATGACAATGTTTTCATTGCCTGATCCTGCAATGATCTCTTTCTGGGATTCTTCTGCTTTGGCAATGTCTCTGCAAGCCATGATGATCCTGGCCCCTGTGAGAGAACACTTTCTAATATGACTAATCATAATGCAGTTCCAAGGGTTAGGAAACATTGCCAAAACAAATGTATAAAGAGATGGTCTTGGCATTATTCTACCTTTTCCATGTGCTTTTTGGTGCTTCGACGGTGTCTGAGAACTGCATGTTTTACATACTCTTGTTATACTATTGCTACTCTTGACAGAGTATACTGTTAATGAAATATTGTCTTACCTCTTTTTGCTAAATCCCTTGCCGTTTCCTTGCCAATGCCAGTGTTGGCCCCTGTAATTATAACTGTCTTGCCATCAAGTTTTACATCAGAGGACCACTGACCCCACAAAAATGCCCTAACACAAAATAATGAAAGATTGTTATAAGCAATTGTTTAAAATGTTTGAAGTTCAGAAGGTTTTTTTATTCAGCTTTTCATTAGGTCCGAGAAATAATAATAGCCGCACAACAAATATTTTACATACTCATCACAGCTGACCCGTAGCACCACATACTGTAAGTATTATTTAAGAGATGCTTAAACATATATAATAAAAATATCACTCCAAGAACATGGTGTGTAATAGTCCACAAGGTCACAAATGAATGCAGTATAACTAAGCAACCAAAGAAATGTCTTACAATGGATATTGTAAGAGTGTTCAGGAATCATTAAAAGACCACAGAACAAAAATGGTCTGCATGTCTTTCAGCCGAAGAAAAATGTTCATTTCAAATATTTAACATGCAGGACAATTAATTCACAATATAAATAATACATACTTTCATTATATGTTTATGATTCTCTATTTGTGAAACATCACTAAACTAACACAACATAAAAACAGAACAGGATATACCTTACTGTATATATGTTGGCCATCTTCCTTTTAAAATAATTCAAAATTCACAGCGAGGCTTTGTAAAACAACGAACATTGTATTGCTAGAAAGTGCATGTACACACACACTTTCGAGTGTGACCTGTTTTGTGGTGGTCTGGATTAGAGCTTGGCTAATCCACAGCTAATCTTTCAGAGAGACTGCAAATCGACTGGCACAATGTTCATTAAGCCAGTGTCACATTTATTTACATCTAGCACCTTTTACAATGGAGCATTGTATGAAAAAGCAGTGTGCATTCCAGAAATGGCACAACCACAAATAAATAGGGTACTTAGCAGGCATCCATATGTACACTACTGTATATATCCTCATAGAAAGTGGATCTTGAGAGTTTGTGTTCTCTTTTGGGTTATATTTCTCCACAAATATGGCCTAAATATAACCAGATTAGGAGATAAAAAGAGCTCAATTAAACCATCCATCCAGCCATCCACTTCCACCTAGATGGGGCACAAATCAATCGCAGGGCACACACACACACACACACAGTCACGCACACTAAGGGCCACTTTAGAAACACCAATTAACTTAACACACATGCCTTTGGGAGGTTGCCAAGTTAAAATCAATTGAAAAATGTGACAAAGTTTGTTTACAAACTGCCAAGAATGACTGTAATATAACCATATTTGGATGAAGGAATATTTTGATATGTTATTGCCATAAACTGTTCCTAGTTTGATCAATTTTAACCAACTGGACTGAGTCCTAAAAAATTAATATTGAAATATGAAATAATATTGACTATTGAAAACCTAATCATCTTTACTCTAAAAGTATTGCTTTAAAAAATCTTACTAAATCTCTTTCTTCCTGGGCTTTTACAGGAAGTCATGGTGGCGCATCGGTTAGTGCCATCACCTCTTATCTCCAGAATTGTTGAACTGACACTGTCCTCAGACTACGCTGTTGTGGAGTTTGAATGTCCACCCCATGCCTATGTGGGTTTACTCTGGGTGCTGCGGTTTGCTCCCACAGTCCAAAGACTTGCATTAGGGTAATTGATTACATTAAAATACTCCGGTGTGAGTATGTAACCATGTGCTTTTTATGAAATGATCACTGCAGCTGATATGACTTTACATAAAGATAATTTCCATTCCTGGACTTTTAAACACTATATGGCATTAAAATGATATATCAGAGACTGAATGTAAATAACCAAACTGTTTTTTGTAAAAGACAAATGAACATAAAGCAAGTGACCCTGATCAAGATTAAACAGTTATAAAAATTAATGAATGAAGAATCTCTGATTTGATCTGTTCTGGACTGCATTTGTAATGCCATGGCCACATTACATAACAATTAAAATATGCTATGTGGCCCACTTGACTGTCTGGCTCATAGTCCAGTAACTTAACCACTAAGCCACCCCATTCCCACAAAATAATGAAATTTGCAGCAGACATGCTTATCCAGAGCAACTTACAACTGACACATTCTTACAGTATAACAATTGTGTGTTAAGGGTTTTTCTCGAGGAAACCCAACCCAACAGCCTGGTACAGATGGGATTTGAACCCTGGACCATACTCTAATACCTTAAAGTAAAAAGTACATTTAGTATAACTTGCCCTGGTGGTTGGATTGTGATCAGTTATTACCATTGCCCTGAACTTAGTGATCAAAATTGTAATTGCAGTATGATTTCCCGTCATGTGTTTCTGACACATCCTTGATTATTTCCTAACCTGGCTGGAGAAACAATGTTGTTTGTGCAGCTTCCTTTAACCTATAAACAGTCATATCATCAGACTAGCTATCAAAATATCAAATTGTAATTTAGGGTCATATGTTAATGAAGTATAGAATTAACATTCCCTACATTTGCATTTTATATTACTTTGTAATAACTAAATGAACACAAAAGTCATGTTTGTTTTATTTAATGTTGCATCAGTATCAATGGCAATTCACCAAAGGAGCTCAGTTACATCTATACTACTCAGTCACATTCATACTGGGACAATATACATGCTAGTTAACCTAAAGCATGTTTTTGTAATATGGGAGGTAACTGGATTAGCCAGACACTGCAAGAACATGCAAACTCCACACAAGCAGAATCCAGGGTAAGGATCGAACCAGGGAACTCTGGAGCCCATGCCCATGCCAAGCAGTTGCACTAGGCACTATTTCAATAAACAGCTAAACTGTTCTGCTCACAAAGAGTGTTGAAGTGAGTACTTGTTTGATGCAGCAGAGGCTGGATATTGATGCTGCTTATATCCAGAAACTCGACCAGTCCATGCCAAATTGAATTGCAGCTGTTGTTCATGCTTATTGGTGTGTTACATGCTATTAGTGGCACACGGGTAACTAATATTTTGTCTGGTGTCTTGCCATGTAGAGTATCAGAATAGTATTGACTTGATTGATTACATTTAATGAATTACAGTGACATGTAGAGGCATACTTAATCATATTATTGTATAAAATACTTGATAAAAACTTGATCAAATATTGCAGGAGCTTTTATGATTATTATGAGGATTCCTCCAGTGGGGTTTGAGGATGCTTGAAAATCTAGGAAATCTAACTAGGGATAACTGGTTTGTTTTATAAGTGCGTCTTATCCACTTGTTTTTGGTTGTGGGAAGGCTGGTGCCTTGCTGGCAGCACAGGGCTCATGTCAGGAGCAACCACAGACAGGGCAACAATCCATCATAGGGCAAACACACTCATACACACATTCAAACACTAAGGGTATTTTAGTAATAAACACAATTGACCTAACATACATGTCTGTGGAATGTGGGAGGAAACTGGAGTACCTGAAGAAACTCACAGAGACATGGGGAGATTGTGCAGATTCCACACATTTAGATCTTGGAGCTGTGAGGCAGCAGTGAAAGAAAAAAATCTATATTTATAAATGTATTTTTGTCAAAATTAGATTATTTCAAAATACAAAACGATTATTCTGCTGATTTGTTTGTTACTAATGTAAAGTAAGTGATCTCACACCATTGGTGGTTTTGGTTTACATATGCTATGCAGTCATTTTACTATGTTGTCCTACATTCTCTGACCATGTCACTACGGAACAAAGGTTTGCATCAGAAAGAAGTGTTTTTAGTTCCTCCTCTGTTGTTGGTGATGCTACGTGTTTGTTTTAATTTGTTAAAACCACATGATTTTATATGTTAATGGTAATGTTATGAGGCCAGGTTTAACAAAAAGAATGAAGTTTGCCCTTCAGCTATGGAGTAAACCTCTCCAGAATGGTAAGTCATTACTGCCTTATCACCCTGTCAGAGAAATTTACTGTTGTAAAGTCTTAGAATCAGTTGTTTAAACAAATTAGGCAACTCTGGCACTTACTCTGCCTCTCGTGTTTCCTCATGATGGACTGCAATTGTGAAAGATGATGTAAGTACCAGAAAATATTTCAAGCTGGTAGGACAGTGACAGAAACATGTTTTTCACCAGCGAGCCAAAAACTATCATACCTTCTTAACCTATGACATACCTTCTAATATTATCTGAAGGTCACTATGTCCAACCTCATATAAATAAACTGGAAATAAACTGGAATTGTATTGGTTTTATTCACGCTATTTGTACTTGTGTATATGCTTACATATGTTAATGCAGGCTGAGTACTTTCTCAGCCATGAATCCCTATTGTGTAAGAGAACATTCACTTCCTCAACTGTTTGGGGGCTGGCTCAGGATATAATGGCAGAACGAAGTTACTTGCTTTTTGACATTCGGTTTCACTCTGCACTTAATTTGGATCTTTGTTTTGAAAACATAATATAGCTATAATTTATTTAAAGATTTGAAACACCAGGCAAGCTAGCCATGACGTGGTGAGTACTCTTTCTCATTTACCATTTAACAAAACATAATAAAATATGCAATTATAGCAGTATAGCAAGTATATTGACTTGACTTTTGACTTGAAGTATAAAAGTGGTGCTTGAAAGTTTGTGAACGATTACATTTTTATGTGGCCTAAAAAAATCAGTTTCACACAAGTGGTATAAGTAAATGGAGAGAACCAAATTAAACAAATAGGTCAAAATAATTATACTTGGTCATTTATTTATTGAGAAAATTAGGGAATAAGGAAATATGGGAATCTAGAGGATTATCATTTAACTCATAATTAAAGTTTGAAATTAGAGTTAAGTGATATAAATCAATTGGCTCAACAATCCGGTGTGAGTGGGAACCCAATTGTATGTTAAGAGCAGGGTATATCTACTGTATCTACACTGAAAAATAAGTATTTGCTACACTGCCTATTTTCCCGTATTACCTATATTACCTTGTTATTACAAGTACAAAAATGGAGAGGTCTGTCATAGGTACAATAAAAAATCCTGAAAATCTAATTGTATGATTTTAAATGATTTAAATGCCATTGTATTGCATAAAATAAGTATTTTATCACCTTCCAATCAGCAAGAATTCTGGCTCTCACAAATCTGTTTATGATGACCAAACACACTTCGCCCTCGTGGATTAAAATCCGGCATCTTTATCCACAGTAAATAAATGGCAATATTTATATAAAAATTGTTTACTTTTTCTTAAACTGTGTTATCCTTATTTTCTTTTAAGATTTGTGTGAAAAGTTGATGTTTTAGGTTATAGTCATGCAGTAATATAGAATATTCTACAGGGTTCACATACCTTCAACCTCCACTGTATTTATACAAACATTGTACTTGTACAAACTTGATCTGGTACACCTCTTTGTTTCTAGACTTATTATAATTTTTTATCAGTTTCACGTACCATATATTGCAGATGCACTTTGTCGTTATAGAATAACAGTACATTTGTTTCTCTGCTTATTTTGTAATATTTGGGTGGTGGATCATTCTTAGCACTGCACTGACACTGATTTGCTGCTGTTAATTGGCAGTGCGTTGTGCTGGTATGAGTAGATCAGACAAAGCAGTGCTGCTGGAGTTTAAAAACACAAATGTATATTGGCAGCTGGATGTCAGGGTTGTTAAAAAGGTTAATTAAAGCATAAAGCATGAAGGTGGAACTTTAGCTCAGTGTGAAGAAAATAAAGAGCAGGAGCACAGTGCACCTCAGTCCTGCACACTGGCTTGGAGGAATTTGAGTATTTTGCTCTTTATAAAAGAACCCACTCTGAGATGGTGAGTTTTCTCACAGTTTCCTCACAACTGTTCCCTTCAGATCCTCCCACAACATATCTCTTGGATTATGGTCAGGACTTTAACTTGGCCATTCCTGAAAATTAGTTTTATCCTTATTTGAACCATTTTGGTAGAATGACTTGTGAGCTTAGGTGTTATTGACTTGCTGCATGATCCACATTCTCTTGAGTAAGAAATTGGTATAGTTAATAATTAATTATTCCATCAAGGATGGCAAGACATTCTGGCCCAGATACAAGCCATAAAGATTAATACAAATGGTTCAATAACAGACGAGCTACTGTCTCAACTATGTCACTGCAGTGTAAAGAATGATCCAACACTCAAACAGTACCTGATCTGTGCAGGTCCTGACCATGAGAACAAAATAAAGAGAACTAACAAAGAATGTAGAGAAATAGATAAGAGACAGAGTACTACTATGTGGTAAGTGGGACTGATAAAATGGATGATGTGTGTAGAAACTCTTTGTTGAATTTATTTGAACATAAAATATTCATATAATACAAAGTTGGTACAAATTCACTTCTGAAGTTATTAGCTTTTTTATACTGAACAATGAAATGTGGCAAAAATTGACCACATCTGTATTTTTTGCAGAAACACTGAACACTTTAAAGAATTCTGGCACTGTAAGATGTACATAAACTAACTGTTAATGTCTTTCAAAGGAATCCAGCTGAAATTAGCAACATCACAAATCACACCACTGAACCCTTCCTGCTCAGCTACAGGTTTACCCTGGTGTTTCTCTATGTGCTGATTTTCCTCGGTGGAATCATTGGAGTACTTCTGATGAGTACTTTGCTGAAGTCCAACATGTTGTCTGTCACAACTGTGTCTGTGATCAATCTGATGGTGGTGCATGTCGTCTTCCTCCTAACAATACCCTTCCGCATTTATTACTATTTCAGCAATCATTGGGATCTAGGTCACATCTTCTGCAGGCTGATCAGTGGTATGCTTCACGGCCACATGTATCTCTGTTTCATTTTCTACACCATCATTCTGAGCACACGATACCTGGCCTACTTTGAATGGAGGCAGAGGTTGGAGTTCTACAGAGTTTTGCATGCTATAACAGCCAGCTTGACTATTTGGGTCATCATTTTGGGCAGTGCTCTCCCTGCAACCTTGATGACTTATGGGAAAGGAATTAAGAAGGGCAACTCCTGTTTTGCCTTTGGAAATGCTGTCCAAAAATTGGAAGTAAAAGTGCTGAACTATGTCTTGAGCACCACGGTTCTGCTCATATGGACAGGCTTAGCCTCTTGCCAACTGTACATACTGTGGAAAGTGTGGCGGAAGCATGGAAAAGCTACCTTCTCTCACCAAGAGTTCTGGGCTCAGATTAAGAGCTTGTTTTTTTTGTTGATCATGTTCATTTGTTTTGTGCCTTACCAGAGCTTTAGGATCTACTATGTGAGGGTGTATGGGGAAACGCTTGAGTTAATCAATGAGGTTTTCCTTGCAATCACAGCTTTTAGTTGCTTTGACATGCTTATATTTGCTGGCAGGGACATTTGGCGATCAGTGACTACAAATTGTTGTGTTTTATTTGTGACGACTGCATAATAGCAAATCTGTGAGGTGTAATTTATTCACTGAGCTCATACATTTTGTGGCTTACTGTATAATTTACTTTAGCTCCAGTGTCATTTTCATTCATGTTTTTTCTATAAAATTACAATGCATTTTACAGTGCAATTTTGATCATTTATACTGCTCACAAAATTTAGGGGATATTGCAAAATGAAATATCACCTTATAGAATATCTGCTAAATTTGTGAGCAATGTAATTAATCTCAGTAAGATTTAATGGTGTGACATTCTCAAGCTTTGTCAATTCTAAAGTGAATCACTAGTTTATAACGTATAACATGGATTCCTGAAGCATACCGGATAGTTAACTATGGCTACGTCATTCTATTGTTAGAGATACATTTGTTTTCCAGTTCTAAATTTGTTTATTTTATTATATTTATTTCTTTATTTATTGCATATTTCTAATTTTCTATTGTCTTGGGAAAATGTGTTTAAAAATAGCACGACTTTTTTTCTTCCTAATTTTTATGCAGAAAATATGAATGAATTATATGAGAACTAAGAAATGCAGAGTAGGATGGAGTGTTTCCAAGAAAAGCAACTTGTTTTAGTGGATTAAATATTTTTAATTAAACAGCTTGTTGGCTTTGCCAGTATCAAAACTAAATTAAGGCAAACAAAAGTAAAACAAACAAACTAACAAACAAAAAAAAACTAGGAACACATTCAAGGAACATAGAATACTGTGACTATGAAGACTAGTAAAATAATATAATATCATAAAAAAATGCATTAAAGTTATCACAATTTTCCTTTTAAAAGAATATATATAAAAAGTCAATATTTTGTGTAGTGGCCACATATTATGTATTGTTCATTTTATGTGAGTTTTAAAGTGGCTATTATTATTATTATTTTTATTATTATTATTATTATTATTATTATTATTATTATTATTATTATTATTATTATTATTATTGTACAGGCCATTGGGTTGATATCGTGGTATTATACTTTTTATAAAATAGGGTAAAGGAATCATGAACCAATCATCTGCCAGCCATTATTAGCTATTTGTTTTAGCGTGTTTTTTAACTCATATTTTTACACTTTAAAACACTGTAAAATTAGGGAACATTTCATTGTGGGATAATCCATTTAAAAATATACTGTATTTTTGTGATCACAGTGATACAAAATAATAAATACTTGTACAAACATAATTTGCACTTGCTTCTCTTATAAGAGTCTAAAATATAACAAAAGAAAGTAACCTGTTATATATTTAATTCTCACAACAAATACATTAGTTGTAATTAGATAATATTGCTCTGCAATAGATTTTCATCATGTCCAAGGATGTTCACCAAGGATATTACACATAACCCTGGCCAATGAAAAGCGGGGATGAAATGAGGAAAACATGTTATAATAATGATCATTAATGTTGTTGTTTTATTGTACAAAATATCTGCAGTGACCTTGCAGTTATATCTCTCTCTATGCAGGTACTGTTTTTTGGATTTGGATGGCTCTTTTTCATGCGCCAGTTGTTTAAGGATTATGAGGTAATGATTTTGTGTATGTTTTAAAGAAGGAATGCACAGATTAAACATATTTGCCATTCAGTGCTGATAAGACTATACAGACAAAACTTAGTGGACACTTTTTACATTATAATTACCGGTACATCTAAAATATGGGTGTTAGAGTTTCCCCCCATCTTTGTTGCGACAGCAGCCTTTGTTTATCTAAAAGGGCTTTCCACTAGAGTTTGGAACAAGGCAGTGAGGTGAGATGTTAGACGTTTAGCATTCCAGTGCGTTTTCAAGGTGCCTGATGGAATTGAGGTTAAGGTTCTGCCGAAGTTGCCAAGCCAGTTCTCAGTGCACTTTGTTTAAAGACAGCAGGGCAAAATTTGTCATATTGAGAGTTACTGGGCTGTACAGAACAACCTGTTCTGCTGCCACTGTTTATTCATGGAGAATCCAGAAATGTATGATTTATGTTATGATTGTGTTACAAGCGACGGTTGTTAAAATAGCAGAGCTAAATAATTTGAAAGGCTGTACACAAACTCTTGTCTGTATAATGTGAGTATGACATTTCAGTAACAGTTGTCTTTGCATTCATTTCTAGGTTCGGCAGTATGTGGTGCAGGTGGTTTTCTCGGTCACATTTGCCTTCTCCTGCACTATGTTTGAACTCATCATTTTTGAAATCCTCGGCGCTTTAAGCAGCACGTAAGTAGCTCATTGAAGCCTGAAAATGACATGCTCAAGAACATGTTTCTCTCATTTTTCACCTCTTTTTTTATGCTTTACAGGTCAAGATATTTTCACTGGAAGTTAAATTTGTATGTAATACTACTGGTTCTGATATTTGTAGTGCCTTTCTACATTGGATACTTTGTGGTCAGTAACATCCGTTTGTGTAAGTGGAATCCTCACAATCATGCCTGATTATCGTTTTTTGCTGTCTTTTCAGGGCTTTGTTTTATTGTTCATTACCCATATTGTATCTTATACAGATGCCCAGGTGGTACAGTTGCCATTCACTAACCCACCACTCTGGTGACCTGTGTTTATGTTCCAGCAATGCTTTACAGTTGAATTGGGAGGTGGGACATACATGGTGGTGGGAAGGCCATGGGCAAACTGGGGAACTATTAGGACTGGACATCAAAACCCAGTTCAGATTTGGAACTGGTACCAAAATTCTAAGAAGGGGATATACGTTAAAAAATAGAACTTCAATTCCACTTTTTATTCAAGGAATTTGTTTTTGGTTACAGAAGCTCACAGTGCACGATACCTGACATTACATAATTAACAAAAAAACAACCAACCTAGCCATCCTCCTACACCCACACACACACACACACACACACACCCACACACACACACCCACACACACACACACCCACACACACACCCACACACCCACACACCCACACACCCCCACACCCACACACCCCCACACCCCCACACCCACACACCCCCACACCCACACACCCACACACCCCCACACCCACACACCCACACACCCCCACACCCCCACA
>JAVSBV010126087.1:0-18286 GCA_033117975.1 Parotocinclus spilosoma
TTTATTTATTTATTTGTCACATTAAATCATTTATTCCCCCGTGGGCAATGCTGAAATCACTTTCATTGTGTTTTACTGTTACCAGACATGGATATACTTTAGAGTAGTCGGAGGTGAAATTAGTTTTATATTTTCTCATTTTTCCCTCCCCTTTCCCTGCTTCCTCCATGATTCTCCTTCTCACTGAATGCATCCCGTCCAGGATGGGGAAAAAACGCTGCCCGCCCACACTAAAAACTGATTGGCTGACTCACAGATTCTTTACAAACAACAGGCCAATCAGAGAGGATGCATGCGCTTCATGAATATGCACACAAGGGGAGCACGTTTCTCTCCCTCTCACTCTCTTTCCTACACGAGATTGGTGAAAAAAGTTTGTGTCGGCTGTGTGCGCGTTTGCGTTCATTCGGGTCCCTAGACTTGACCCGCAACTTCCAGGAGATTTGGTATTTCTGTTGTAGTCATAACCCAGACTTGCTCGAGTAAAGACCAAGACCGGCCAATACTGCGACAAGGGTAAGGGAGCTTTGGAAGCATCAATTAACCTAACATGCATGCCATTGAATAAGTGAGGAAACCAGAGTACAAACCCACATAGACACGGGGAGAACATACAAACTCCACATAGGTAGAACCCAGGGTCAGGACTGAACCAGGAATCTCTTGAGCTGTGAGGCAGCAGTCCTAACCACTGCACTACTGTGCCACCGTTATGTCATAAAATATAACTTAAAATGATTATAGTATAGTCTTAGTAATTAAGTAGTTAATGTGACTTTTGGATGCAACTTAATCAGACATCACAAAGTCATCCCAAACTCTACCTTCAGGCGAAATATGCAAGCAGGCAAAAATGCACTCTTGCGAGATTAATGTTAGATTAGTAAAACTGTGTGTTCGTTCACTGGATACTGAACCAAAAGTGCATATAACCATATACTGTATAACCTGAGTGCAAGTTTCATTTAGACATGTAGAGAAAGTACTGATTTCTTCTGTTTGAATGAATTGTTGATCTTCAGTTACAATAGAAAAAATAATTGTTAATACCATTACCTCAGGCAGGTGGACACAGCTGGTCTTGACATCAATTTCTGAGAATGTGGACAGCTTCAAAAGTCAATTTTAAAACATATTCTCCTGTATGTGTTCAGATGGTATTTACGAAGAAACACAGACTTTTAGGAAATTGTACTAGGATGACAACCTATTTGTGAAGGTGAAAATTAACCCTTAGGGTAGTTATTTTAAGGACGCAACAAATAGTAACCTATTATGCATTAGTAGGACACCTGACTTAACACTTCTGTTCATTAACCCATTAAAAACTATCATCCCCATTTCGGGATGGGATGCTTTAACTCGCCTACTGATGGGATGGGATTTGATGTAGGCGGACATCAATAAAGTAAAAAAAATGTTTAGAAATGTAATTTATTATTTAATCTCAGATAGTTACTGTTGCAAAAGTAACATAAGCTAACCAAGTAACATAAAACAACCTAAACTGGCTTGTGATAGATAGTGATATCCTGGTGATGTCTTAAAATGGCGTGTGCAGATGTTAATTAAAATTTTCTGGCAAGTGAGCACTGGTTAATAATGGGAAATCAGCAAGATGTGTTAAAAATAATGATACATATGTTATTGCCACCATCATTACTATCTAATCTGTACATTTCTTTATAGTTGTTAACCTCTGTGATTCTCTCCCCAATGTTAGCCTGTAATATATCCACACTGGTCAGCAAAAATCATCATTGTGGCCTGTGATAATATTGCAAAAAATATGCTATTGTTATTTATGCTGAGAATTAAGATGAATTGATTAACTGTTAAGACAGGGTAGTGATATGATCCAGTTTGAAATTGTTTGATATACTTTAAGGGCCATGTTTGTTGATGTAAGGACAGATTAAAAAGCTGTGGTGACTAGTTTGGCGATATGGTGCATTGGACCTGCACTGACTAACTGGAAAAATAGGTATTAAAATAAGGCTTCACACATAATTATTACATCTCACCCAGGGATGTGACCAGTTCGTTCAAGTCATCAGGGCCTCGACCTTTGAGGCATTCCAGGGCTTCAATTACCTCCACAGAATTTCCAACACAATGCCCGATAGGAGAATCCATTCTGCTAAGCACGGCCCCTGTTTTGATACCCAAGCTGTTTCCCACTGTAACCTGCAGGTTTAGGAAGAGGATATTAAAAATCAAGAACAAACCTGGGGTCCAGATCATTGAGGCAAATCAGTTAAAAAAAAATAGCCCAACATTTCAGACAAGCTAATGCTAAACTCAGAGTATAGTATTTACAGTCACTAAGCACATTTTACATCTGTTCAACTACTCAAATATTGAATTAACCAATCACAGAAACTCAATACATTTAGAAATGTGGACATGACCAGGAAACCTGCTGAAGTTTAGACCGAAAGCTGATTAAAATTACTTTGAAAGTGGAATGTTTTTTGGCACTAAACAGGGTAGTCTGAGTATTCAAGAAACTGTTGGGTTTTTCATGCACAGTTATTTCTATGGTTTACTGAGAGTTCTAAGAATGCAAAAACAATATTGACTGAACGGCAGTTCTCTGGACAACAATACTTTGTTGATGCAAGTGGTCAGAGGAGAATGGCCAGACTGGCTTGAAAACAGTTCAACAGTAACTCCACTAACCTCTGGTCACAAATCAACGCTTCAGGCTGCGAGCGAGCATCATTTAAACCCCACAGCCTATTCCTTTAAGACCACACTGACCAGCAGGATAACATATTATGTCACAAAACTTGAATAACCTCAAACTGGTTTTGTGAAAATGATAATGAGTTTGCTTTGCTCAAAAGGCCTCCACAGTCAGCAGATCTCAATCCAGAAGAGTACCTTGGTGGGATGGGAGTTTTGTATCATGTCTATTGATGCTATGGTCAGTTTGGTCAGTATGGACCAACATCCCTTAGCAATGTTTCCAGTATTGTGTTATAAATTAAAATGGGTCCAACCTGGTACTAGCAACATCTACACAATGAAGTGGCTGGTGGTTCCTAGTTTGACTTTAAGCATACCTGTGCTTATGAGCACATTTTAGCAGCCATTTATCCTATGATTCTATTTAGTCTACGAAGTCGAAGGGAAAACATCCATTGACAAGAGCTACACCATATGCAAGTTGTGTCAAACAAAGCTCAAATATTTTGGAAACACGACAAACATGAGGAACCATATTACACGTTTCCACCCAGAGGAGGCTGAAAAAACAACATCTGTTGCAGCTGCCAAACAGTGTACCATCGAGCAAGCATTATCAAAACTTCCACCCAACTCGGAAAGGGCGAAGCGAATTACTAACTCTATCTCAACTTTCATAGCGAAGGATTTGCGTCCGTATTCAGTGGCATGTGTGGCCTTGTACTTGCCATATTGCATATAAATATAAAATAAAATGGGAGTTTTAAAATGGAAATAAAATTGAAGTTAATTCATCATGGATTGCAACTACCAAGATGCATCGATAATCGTTTTATTATCGAATCGCAAACCTCTGAATCGTAATCGAATCGAATCATGGAGTGCTTGGAGATTCCCACCCCTAATTAAATGCCTTATATACGTACCTTACAGTAAACTATTAACACATTTGATAATTATTTTTATTTAATAATGTTATGTCATCAGGTGTAAATTCACCAGTAAATATCTGGAATTATTTAAGACTGCACTGTTTGTGCTTCATGTATGCATTATAGTGTGAGAGAAGAGTGGTGTGCAAATCACCATGTCATTTTATTTGACAAGACGATGAGACACTTTGAACACCACTTAGTTGCTAGGTAAATCGCTGTTGCACAGCGATCTTCTATACTATATTCTGGAACCTTGGAATCAAGGCTATTAGGGCTTCATTTGTCATTTATTGCAAGCTTTAAACATTATTTGATTCATTCGTATTCTTTGTTCTATCCTTAAGTCTATGAATATCCACATATTCATTTTAAGTAAATTAGAGATCTAATACAATGGCCCACCATGATCAAGGGGGAACCCATTCACTCTGAATGGGTTTAAGTATCAAGTTTTAGCACCATAACACTATTAATAAAAGCAGTAAAAGGTGTTTGTAATATATATGAATTGCATGCCACATATGATTTTTTTAGAAACAAGTAACAATACAAGCTATGTAAATGTACTCTGAAAAGCTTCTTTTATTTACACTTGGTCTTTTATAATACAATGGAAACATATTTTTCAATGTAGTGCTGCTTTGTTCTAAAATGTGTCTCTAAAACAGTACTGGAATAAATACCCTAAAATATGACCCTGCATGAAAGCATTTTGATTGTTAATGAGGGAAACAGGTGCATCAGGTGAAAATCCGGTTTTGTAAAACTGGTTGAGAGGAAGGATGGGCCTAAGGAAACAATGGCCCCAAACATTATCCTGCAAAAAGACAACATCGGATTTCCAGATTGATTCCCTGTTCTCTCTTTGGAGTGTGTCCCTGGCTAAAAATCTAAGTGAAAGTGGACTTTAAAATGCATTTAAAAGAGCATGGATGTTGTTTGCATCTCTTTCCTTTTCAACCTTTCAAATCAATACCTTTTACAGAGCACTATGTGCTGACATACAAAAAAGATCTGGACCATTCGTGTAAAGGTGCTCTTTTAATAATGTTAAAGGTTAAAGGTTAAGGGTTAAATCCTCTAGTAATATAATATATGTCATGCTGTGTAATGGCCTCCACGTTGGAGTTATTTTTATTTAATTAAATAGAAATACAGGTGTTCTGTTGACATTTTAAAGGCTGTACTTTATACCTGATTGCAACTGAGTTACTGTTTCCTTATTTGTCCGTACGGTTCCTGGTTTACATATTGTTAGTAATGTTTGCGGCTGTCATCTGTTTAAAAGTCATCATATGCATGCTTAACAAACAGAATGGTGTTTTTATAGATCTGCTTTAGCCTGACTAGCAATGAACTACATGCCAAGCACCACTAATTACTTCTAAATTTAACCCCATTATTTAAACTCAATAGTAGATTATAGATCCCACTGAAGGTATTTAGATGTGGGTTAAAGTGCTTTTGTCATTGATTGATTGTTTTTGTCTTCTATATGCATTTTTGTATATAACCCCTTAGTTCCTTTAAAACAATGAAGGAAACAATCTGTGCAGTGTGCATTAGACAGTTTTTTTTTATAAGTAACTATTTGGTGCTTTTACTCATTAGCAGGTACTTAAGTACAAATTAATTGTATTAAATTCTGTATCAGGCAATGACACATTTGGAGTAATGAAAAACTGTATATGTTGGTTACTACTGGTAATGTGAAAATTTTCCAATTAAATCGCTAAATTCCAAATAACCCATGTGCATATTACTTTGTGTTCTGTTACAGTTGCTCTTTACATGTTTTTCTCTCCCCCACAAAGATTGGAGGCTGTAGCAGTCTGAATGTGTTATGCGTGAGAGACAACCGTCTGACGCGCATACCCTCTGAACTTTCTCAAGCCACAGAGCTCCATGTTTTTGATGTGTCTGGAAACAGGTTGGTCTGGAATTGTCTGAGAAAGAAAATAGATTGAATGGAAAGCTGTGTATAGCCCAAATGACATTTGACACTTTTGACTATACAATATATAGTGGCAAATTAATATTCGATGATTAGACAAGTGCAATACAGTTATAAATGATGTGTAGATTATTATCTAGATTATTAAGAAATATTATGCAAGAAAAAAGTCAAACGTTTTTGTCGTGCAAAATAGTTTTTATGCCCTGGTAATTTTTAATAATGATAAATTTAATTTAAAATATTTTTAAAAAGCAGTTTTAACAAAAATTGTTGCTTTCTCACCAAGCTGATTGCCTATTGTCCTGTAGCCCATCCCAACCATGTGCAGGTCTACAATTTTGTACTTGGTGTACTTGGACAGCTCTTTAGTCTTGGTTTTGGTGGAGCAGTTGAAACATGAATGGCAAAAAAAAGTTTCAATAAATGGCTAATATGAATTCTGAATGTGCCCCATGCCCAGTTTATGAAGTTGTGGAATAATTTGTCTGGCCTCCACTGACCTTCACTCTTTGGTATGAGTTTGATTATAAACATGTTTCAAAACACAAAACAAAGGACCTCATCAACCAACATAATTGCTTGGTCTCAATAATGCTCTGCTCTAGAAATTGATCAGGAGAGAATCTGTGAAATCGTGAAAAATCTATTGGATAGACAATAATTGAAATATAAATATTGGAGTGAGATATCTGGCACTTTTTGCCATGACCTGTACAGAGAAGACTGATTTTTGCAACCTGTTTTTTCTGAATACCTAAATTAATGTGCATACTGTCATTCCCTTCTCTGTAGGTTGATCTATCTTCCGATGTCTCTTACCACACTGAAACTCAAGGCTCTGTGGCTATCTGAAAATCAGTCACAGCCTTTGCTCACTTTCCAAACTGATGTAGCTCCCGACTCCGGAGAGAAAGTACTTACCTGTGTTCTTCTTCCTCAGCAGCTTCCTGAGTCAGAAAAAGGTACAGAATGCCTCTATTTTGACATTATGCATGTGTGAAGGGGTGAGGAAGTAAGGCTAGCATTGCTAACATTACCAGAGCTCTGCTTTTCACGGTATATGCAAGTCAAGCCAAGAATTTCTAGTACACCTCTGTGATTCTACAGTCATTGTCCATCTTATCGGTTCAGCAAGTCTGTAATTGTATAACGTTAAAGTGCTAAAATGATAAGTGGAACTAATTAAATGGACAGTGAGTATAAAAACAGGGAGGTGTACCTAATAAGGTAATCAGTGAATGTAGTTGGCAATGCCTAGTTTTGGTCATGTTACTGCTTGAATAAGCATCTATTCATGTTGATTGATGCATAAATATAATAAAGTTCATAGTAAAGTAGGGGTGGACAATATGACAACATTTTATATTAGATTTTGTTATCGTGTTGATTTTGTGAGCATATCAGTGGCATTGTCACAGCTTAAAGAACACTGACCAACTACTTTTTACTACATTTATTTCATTATAAAGATTCTATTTAGTTCTGTTTAATTGTATAAGGTGCAGCACATTTTGAATAAAAATCTACTACTAAGTATGGGATAATATTTGATTAGTAGTTTTTAAGAATCTGTCACTAATTATGCATTTTATCTGCAATTACATGTAATTTTGTTAAATATTGTGTATAATGAAAATGTATTTTTACTAGATCACTACCCCTAGTGTTAAGTATTACTAAATGAGCAGTGTTAACATCAGTGGTAATATTGGTGCGCTTTAATTAAGTCACTCTTGAATTTATGATCTTGCTTGGTTATCTACATACACATACACACTCCTGGGATAAAAGAATGAGACTGTCAAATAGAACAGTAATCAGAATGTTGTGTAATGCAGGTTATGCATCCATAAGATGTGTTCTAAAGAGAGACCAAATTTCTGATTGTACTGCTTTAATGTGAAAACTCAAATAGGTGCTTCAGAGTACCAGAAAGTATTACTGAAAGGCTTGCTTCCCACAAATTGAAAAGTTGCTTTCTAAAGGGAGGTTATGGTACATCATAGACCACCAATGAAAGAACAAGTCAGGGTCATGTTTAGCACAGATTTCAGATTTGAACCGTACAGAGAATATTTGGTCTCTTATTGAAAACAACTTAGCCATTACCACTGAGTGCAACAACATTGATTCTTCTTTCTGTAAAAATCAGTTCTGCCATAAGACGTCAACATTTGAAAAAATAAATGGGAAATGCTATCCCATACCAGTTACTTTATCTGTCTAAATTTTATGCATGTGTGTGCGTGCATACATACAGATACTTCACAGAAAGAGAGTTGTAATGGCATACAAAGCAGGCCTGACTCTAGTACAGAGAGTAATAAAATCCAAAGTAGAAAAATGAGCACTTAACCATGAATGAATCGTGAATCAGTGTGAGCCATTTGGCTGACATGGTGCAAGTATGTATGTATACAAGTATGTATATCTGTTATGGTGTGAGATCACAATCAAGACCACATAACGTGCGATTTCAGGTAGTGTACCATTGACTTTAAATGATAGTCCAATGCTGTTTTAAATTTGGTCAGCTGAAAGCGCTGGTTAGGGAGGCTTATATCAGCCTAGCCTTGCTTGTCTCTATTAAACACTCGAGGCTGTGCATTTAAATCCCTGAAAGAGTTCTACTCTGGAGTATCAGATTATTTTATTTAGGCGGTGGGCAGAAACAAATATTGTGTCCGCAAATAAAAAGATCAATCTTGTAGGGGCTATTTCTGATGTGCAGCTCAATTTATTGCTTAAAATTCAGGGCTCTGAGTCATTAGTCATGACCTGGACTGATGACCAGAGTGGTTGCAGGTTCTCTTTCACTAAGCCAATAAGATTTTTTTAATAATATGATCTGCCATCTCTAAGCCCTTGGTTCTCATGCTGTGACACAAACGTGAACTTTTAGGAGTGTTATAAGAAACAGCTAATTGGCAGCTGTGGTTACTGTACTTTTTTTGCCTTTAGGCCACAATGAGGGCAAGGAAAAATCACATGATGTGGAATATTTTTTTAGGTGATGGTAGAAATTGTTGTGTTTGTATGTGTAGGCTCAGATAACCTGACACGTTGCGGTGCCCTGGAGAGTTTAGTGAATGACATAGCAGATGACACGTGGGACAACAAAGCCATGAACAGAATGAGCACCATCCGGTTCCTAGAGGACGATGACGATGATGATGACGAAAAGGTGGGAGTAATGTTAGAAGCATTTGTGTCGCTGTGTTGATATAATTTACCTTTATTATTACTAATAACTACTTGTAACTATTAAATAAGAGTAACAACATTATACTCTTTTATACTTAATACTGGTATTGAAAATAAGGGGAAATCACTTGAACAGATAAAAAAATGAAATGTAATTTATTTAGCTGAGTAATAATTCTGCACAATAATAGTTGCACATACAATTGTGCACATATAGATATTCTTCCCAAAAAAGCCAAAACCTCACTTTTACTTTCTTAAACATTCCTGTTTGAGGTTTATTAATGTTTTTGATTAACCGAGAGCCATTTATTTGGTGAATAATCAAAATAATCATTGAAAATAAGACTTGCCTAATAATTGTGCATGCAGTGTATATACAGTATCTTACAAAAGTGAGTACAGCCATCACATATTTATAACTATTTTATTATATATTTTCATGGGATAACACTAAGCTACTTTTGGTATAATGCAAAGTAGATCCGTCTACAGCTTGTATAACAGTGTATAACATTTATTTAATGTCTAAACCACTGGCAACAAAAGTGAGTACATTCCTTAGTGAAAATGGCCAAATTGTTCCCAAAGTGTAAATATTTTGCGTGACCACCATTATTTTCCAGCACTGCCTTAACTCTCTTGGGCATGGAGTCCACTAGAGCTTTACAGGTTGCCACTGGAATCATCTTCCACTCCTCCATGACAACATCACAGAGCTGGTGACCATGCGCTCCTCCACAGATGCTCAAAATTCCCCATAGGGTTTAGGTCTGAAGAGATGCTTGGCCAGTTCAGTATGTTTACCCTTAGCTTCTTTAGCAAGGCACTGTTGTCGTCTTGTAGGTGCGTTTGGGGTCTTGTTCATGTTGGAATTCTGCCCTGTGGTCCAGTTTTCCAAATGGAGGGGCTCATGCTCTGCTTTAGTATGTCACAGTAAATGTTAGCATTGTCCCTGTAAGGTGTTTGCCACTGTGCTGCAGCTCACTGCCAGGGTGTTGGCAATTATCTTATATCCTATGCCATCGTAATGTTTGTAGAGCAACAATTCTTCTTTTTAAATCCTGAGAGATTTTTTATGAGGTGCCATGTTAAACTTTTAGTGACCAGTATGAACGTGTGAGAGTGGCAACGTCAAATTTAACACACCTGCTCCCCATTCACACCCGTGATCTTGTAAACCCTAACGAGTCACATAAACTGGGGAGGGAAACTAGCTGAATGGGCAAAAGTGGGTCATTTGCACGTAGGGGTGTACTCACTTTTGTTGCCATTGGTTTAGACATTAATGTCTGTGCTGAGTTATAGGGACAGCAAAGTTACACTGTTATACAAGATTTACACTTCTGGAGACGACTTCTTCCTTCAAACACGGTGACTGGAGTTCATACCAAAAAAAGCTGTATTTTGTTATTTTTGTCTCATCTGACCACATGATCTCCCATGCATAATGTGGATCATCCATGGTGAACTTGCGCAAGGGTACCTTGTGTGGCCTGCAGGGTTCTAATGCACAACGACGTAGTGTGTTACCAATGGTCATCTTTGAGACTGTGGTACCAGCTCTCTTCAGCCCTCTTCAGCTTTCTAGGCTGATTCCTGACCTTTTTGTCAAAATTATTTTTACCCCATGAGGTGAGATCTTGCATTGATCCCCAGACCAAGCACGATTGACAGTCATCTAGTGTTTCTTTCACTTTTCAATACTTACAACTGCTAACAGTTGTTGCCTTTTCACCAAGCTGTTGCCTATTGCCCTGTAGCCCATCCCAGCCTTGTGCAGGTCTACAATTTTGTCACAGGTCTTCTTAGGCAGCTTTTTGGTCTGGAGAGGTTGGAGAGTGATTGATTGAGTGTATGGACAGGTGTCTTTTATACAGTTTACGAGTTTAAACAGGTGCAATCAATCCAAGTAGTAAGTGCAGAATAGGAGGAGCCAGAATTCTTGCTGGTTGGTGGGTGATAAAATACTTATTTAATGCAATAAAATGCATTTTTTTTTTACTATGCAAAAGTCTTAGGCCACCATAAGATTTGTTGTTTAAGCAATTG
This sequence comes from Parotocinclus spilosoma, assembly GCA_033117975.1. Lineage (NCBI taxonomy): Eukaryota > Metazoa > Chordata > Actinopteri > Siluriformes > Loricariidae > Parotocinclus > Parotocinclus spilosoma. The sequence goes on from JAVSBV010126087.1 coordinate 10,840, forward strand.
TATAATGATGTACCAATCAGAAGTCAAATCACAAGTACGAAATTATGCTGAAATATGAATAGCATAGTTAAACTATATTTAGTTGTGCATTTGGAAGAAATACTAGATGTGAAATCAAAGAAAGTGAAGACAGCTTGTCATGGGCTATTTCCTAGCAAAACCACAATACATAATAAACTGTAAATGCATTTCAACTTTAATTCAAAGTGATTTCTAGCTTTTTTCCAACACGCCTCTCAAAGTTTTGATTTGCTTTAGATTGTGAATTGTTACGGCAGCCCAAAAAGCAAAGCAAACCGGTATAAGTAACATTCTTTTCTGAACACCTGGGTTTTTTAGGGAACGCTGCTGCGACGAGCCACTCCACACCCGGGTGAGCTGAGAACAATGAAAAAGGTGGTGGAGAACCTCCGCAACGATCTGAATGCCGCCAAAGGACTGGACTCCAACAAGAATGAGGTCAATAACAGAGTAACTACATCTGTGTGACCACTTCTTTACCTCTGAGACTGCCCATAACCCATTGTGTCTTCCCTCAAGAACCCTCCTCAGCCTTCTACGTCTGATTTTGTCCCCGGAATGTGACCCTTTTTCCCGTGTGCAGGGTGTGTCCTATTCCTTCATCTGCTTATAATTCTTGAAGTGGGGAGTGACTACAATAATCAGTGCCTTTTTCCTTACTTTTTTTAAAAAGCACCCAGAGCAATATTTTCTTCAGGAGTTTTCACATGCTTGGTAGAATTTTTAAAATCCATTCCAGTGCTTTGAAAGTTTATTTTTGCCTCAGACGCTTGAGTACGTAGATGCACTACATTAAGTCTTACACTACGAGAAAATCCTGACAAAATTTATTCAGATATATTAATTATACAGATCCTGTATATATTTGTTCTACTTTTTATATATATTGAAAACACTGGGTGGTTGTTTCTTTTTCTTTTTTTTTTTATTCTTTCAGGATACAATGAGCCCAGGCATTTTTGGACGTACTGCTTTTAAAAATCGTTGTATAGATTTGTGAATATTGATTTTATTTTATTTTATTTTTTTTGTTTTTTTGTTTTTTTTACACTTACTCATGGCAGCTCAGATGGTGTTAAGAATGGATAAAGAACAGATGTATAGCACATTTTTAAATCAATTTTCACTTTTACTCTTGTGTGATTTTGCAGTTACAATACATTGAACAAAATTCTTTAAAAAATCACTTCATATAATTAAGTGCAATTTTTTATTACTATACATAAGGGCTAACTGCAAAGAGCATCAGTCCACTTGCTACAGCTGGATTCTAACATTTATGCCAGCACCATAGCAAGGATGGTAAAATAAAAAAGGTTGTTTAAAATTTTTATATCAGCTATTGAGGTGGGCAGTTTCCCTTGAAATGCATTTTTTAAGGTGCACTTTTACAGTTTTCTTAGTATTGCTTGTTCTTTTAATGGTACACCATAAATCCTTTTTGTGTTGCATTTTCTGTATTGCAACAGAGACCAAGTTTTTTATGATGATTCTTTGAAATGTCTTAATTATGATATTGTTGTCAATGATAAAGCTGCACAGATAAACGAACTCAAATAGGCACTGGGTCCATATTCTTATGACTTCTAACCACTGATACAATAAAATGGTTTTATTAAATCAGATTATGTGGTTCTGTATTTATTAGTGTGCCACTAGATTCTGTTTACAGATTGTATGTACAGTCGAATCCAGTTGGACCACCGATTAATGGGACCAGCCGCTTTTTCGGACCAAATCCTATTATATACGTGTAATGTTATCCGCTTATTTGGACCAAAATTCCGCTTAATCGGACCAAAGAACGCGAGAAGCGAATAAGAAAAATAAGCCACAAGTCGCCACCTAACAGATGCAAAGCGGACCAGCGATTTATGGGATCATAAAGGTCAGGAAATCCGAAAAGTTGTGTTGACAAGAGCAAAACCAGCGGGAGGTGAACTCGCCCACCACTTTCTTGATTTCTTGAGTGCAGTCCATCAAGAGAACACGTCAGATCACACTGGATAAGTTGTTCAAATGTTGACTGGAATTTAGTCAAATTAATTTTTTTTTTTTTTTACAGTATTATGCTTCGCATGCCGAGTAGTGTTGTAGATCGTTTCGAAAAACTTGGTTGCAAATTTATTTTTCAATGAACAAAGTTTGTAAGCAATATAATATGTAATATGTTACATAGCATGTCCCGTCTTGTAACATAGGGTAGGTTTGTTTAATCTGACCAGCCGGTTATTAGGACCAAAACGATCGCTTCCTGATGTGGTCCGATTAACCGGAATGGACTGTATTTTCAAATCACAAACAGTCCCCATGTATTTTCACGTATTTTCACATTTGCATTACATTCACTGGCCACTTTATTAGGTATTAAGTGCTCGACAACGCAAATATCTAATTAGCCAAACTTGATGCATTATAGTATGTAGACATGGCTGTAATGACCTGCTGAAGTTCAAGCTGAGCATCAGAAGAAATGTGGTTTAAGTGACTTTGAATATAGAAATGCTGTCACAAGTCTCCACAATGTGGTGCTGAAGGTGGTGTTTGTTGCGGATTTTCTCAGCATACATAATTTGTTTGATATGACCCAAGTGACTGAGTGGTATGAGGTCGGGTGATCTGGGCGACCATTCCACAGGTCCACAATGGCCAATCCAATGACCAGAGAATATTTAGCCACTGACAAACACCTGCTCCATAGTGTGGTAAAGCCCCATCCTGTTGGAAATAACAGGAAAAACTGCCATCTGTGGTCAGAATGTATAGAAAAATTGTTTCCTCTAGCATTGTCAGGTAACACTGAGCTTTAAGGGTCTGATCGATTAAAAATTGATCTGATTACACGGTTGTCCCATATTCCACACCACACCATAACCTTCACATCACCTACGACTTTGTATTTGCCGTCCGGCGAGGGTTTTCTTTACTCCCGTATCTCACGTTATGGTGGTTGATTTCACCGCTGACATAAAAATTGGCCTCATCACCGAACAGAATGCCCTGTGAGTATGCGGGGTCTTGTTGATGTTAGTGTAACGCCCAGATGCAGAACTTGACACATTATTATTGTGATCCTCTGACAGTTTCTGCTGCAGCTGAATCTTTAAGTGGGGTCACTTATTGGTATGATGAATCTGTGCAAAGGATGACTGGCTGACACCACATTCTGCTGCGTCGCTGAATTTTTGCAAAGGCTGACAAAACCATTGTTGAGGTTTCTTTATAGGTATTCGGATGATCACTACATGGCTTGTCATCCACAGTCCAGGTTTCTTGGAATTTGGCTGAGGGATGCAACAGTGCTGTGTGAAATGGTGGTCTTTCTGGGTGTCGTTTTTGATGTCTGCTGTGTTTCCCAGACATCCGAATCACCTCAATTCTTCCATCAATTCCATCTTCATTTGCCTGTGATGAACAACTAAAGTTATTAACGTTCTGTGTATAATTTTCAAACCTTGACTACCTTCACTTTGAAATAGCGTGCTCTTGATGTTCCAGACATAGCCTGAAAGATAGGTTCCCTTACTAATTACTTGCCGGGGAATTCGGATATTGATAATTTTCCCCTTTTGTTTCTAAAATAAAAAAATGTCCTGTTGCTTTTGACAAGTCCTATCAAGGTGTACCTAAAATAGTGGCAGGTGAGTGTATATAAATATTATATAATAAAAATTCATTTCAAAGTAATGTGAAGCTAAAAGTTTTTTCTAATACAACTTTCATTCCTTCAGCATTTACCCTGCCGTCTTCCTTCTCTTTGTGTGCACTTCACCATGTCACATTCATAAGAATTAATATTTTGTATGTGAATCATGCTTTGTTATTAAGAGCTGATTTCTGTGGTCAGGCTTTTTTATTTACTATTTTATACAATTATTTTTCACACATATTTAAAAAGTGTTTGCCCCTTCCTCATTTCCTGTTTTTTTGTATGTTTGTCACACTTAAGTGTTTTGGAACATCAAGCGTTTGCGATAACTTGCAATGAGTCTTTTATAGCGTTCTGGAGGAATCTTGGCCCACTCATATTTGCAGAATTGTTCTAATTCAGTTACATTAGAGGGTTTTCGAGCTTGAACAGCCTTTTTAAGGTTATACCACAGCATCTCAATAGGATTCAGGTCAGGACTTTGACTAGGCTGCTCAAGGCTTTATTTTGTTTTTCTTCAGCCATTCAAAGGTGGACTTACTGGTGTGTTTTGAATCATTGTCCTGCAGCAGAGCCAAAGTTCTTTTTAGCTTTAGGTCACGTACAGATGTTTGGACAATTTCTCCTTTCAGGATCTTTTGATGGACAGCAGAATTCATAGTTTAATTTATCACAGCAAGTCTTCCCGGTCCTGACGCAGCAAAACAGCCCCAGACCATCACACTACCACCACCATATTTTACTGTTGGTATAATGTTCTTTTTCTGAAATTCTCAAGTTTCTTTTACGCCAGATGTAATGGAACACACCTTCCAAAGAGTTCAACTTTTGTCTCATCGGTCTACAGAATGTATTCCCAAAAGGCTTGGGGATCATCAAGATGCGTTTTGGAAAAATTGAGACGAGCCTTGAGACTTTATTGTTCTTTTTGCTTAGCAGTGGTTTTCTTCTTGGAACTCTGCCATGCAGGCCATTTTTGCCCAGTCTGTTTCTGATGGTGAAGGCATGAACTCTGACCTTAACTGAGGCAAGTGAGGCCAGCCGTTCTTTGGACGTTGTGGTGGGGTCTTTTGTGACCTCTTGGATACATCGTTGCTGTGCTCCTACGGTAATTTTAGGCAGCCGGTCACTCCTGGGAAGGTTCACCACTGTTCCATGTCTTCGCCATTTGTGGATAATGGCTCTGATTGTTGTTTGCTGGATTCCCAAAACTTTGGAAATGGCTTTATAACCCTTTCCAGACTGCTAGATCTCAATTACTTTCTTTAATTACTTTTTCAATACTTTCTTAAATAGGTCCTATTTAAGTGATGTCTTGATTGAAAACAGGTGTGGCAATAATCAGACCTGGGTGTGGCTAGAGACAATGTACTCAGGTGTGATAAACCAGAGGTATAGTATATTTTAACAAAGGGGGGCAATCACTTTTTCACACAGGGTCATGTAGGTTTTTTTTTTTCCTCCCTTAATAATAAACACCTTCATTTACAAATTGCATTTTGTGTTTACTTGTGTTGTCTTTTACTACTATTTAAATTGGTTTGATGTTCCGAAACTCTCAAGTGTGACAAACATGCAAAAAAAAAAAAAACAGAAAATGAGGAAGGGGGCAAAACTTTTTCACAACAGTTTAATATTACCTGCTTCATATTGATTTTTTTCTTTTTTTTTATCTTATCTCACTGTAGAAGTGTGCAGCACACTTGCTCTGCTTTTCCTTACACTGTTCTCTCCCCCTCTCCCCTCTCTCGCCCTTTTTTACTTTGCTTTTGGCTTAAAGAGTGATATTGCATTCACTCATAGTTTTAAATGTGATATTTCATTCTATCTCTCTCTTTCTCTCTCTCTCCCACTCACACACTCTCTCTTACACACTCTCTCTCTACCACTCTCTATGGTCTCCTTTTTCTCTTCTTCTCTCTCTCCTGTTTTCTCTCTTGCGCTCCCTTTCCCTCTCTCTCCTGCTTTCTCTCTCGCTCTCCCTTTCCCTCTCTTGCTCTTTCTCTCTCTCTCTCAATCTCTCTCAAACTGTCTTTCAACCTTGATAACTGAGAAACTCTTTTATGTGCAACAAATTCCCTGTTGCATTTGGACACAGATTGTGCAGATACTGTGAGGTGTACATATTGCAACTCAAAAACGTAATTCATTAAAATCCCAATTCAGAAAAAAGTTGGGACAATATGGAATATAACGGATTAGAAATATGCTGCATCTTACATTTACTTTGACTTTTTATTTCATTGCAGGCAAATTTTTTCATTCCATAATTATTTAATGAATACCCGTTCCTGTATATCAGGTATGCAGGTCTGAAAACAATCCAGACTGTTTTCAGTAACAAGTCCAAACATCAGGCTCTGTCATGGTATAGGGTTCGGTCCATGCTCTTGGCATAGGTCATTTACACTTCTGTTATGGCAGCTTTACTGCTACTCACATTACAAAACCATAAAGCGGGTATGCTTACTTGGACTCGCCTGCCTGCAGTAATGACTATACCACACATAGTGAGACCACACAATAGAGAATGTGTGGAGAATCACTTGGCCTATTCTGTGCCAAAAAGCCTTTTAAATGTAATGAGAAGTAAAGGCAATATTTCAAAGTGTTAAATACTTTACTGTAACAACTTTGGGTTTGCAAGCCTAAAATGTAAGACATATATCTGTTATATATATATATATATATAAGCTATAGCTATACTGTTATAATGAGTTATGCTATAGCTATATTTAGATACATTTCCAGCCAATAAAAATAAGAAATTGCTTGCATGGATTTTAAACTTCACTTTATTACATTTGGAATATGTAAAACCTAGAATATGAGCAGAGATATCACTAGCCACTATAGCCACATATTTAGACCTCATCATCCAAGGAAGTCCACTGTTCAGGTGGAAACTCTGGAGTAATAAGAACCAGAACGAACCCGGCAGCGAGAGATGTCCTTGTCAACTGTAAATGCGATTCAACCTGATTCAAACTTTTACACCTCTGGCAAAATAATGTTTGAGTTGCATTTCATACTGCCATTTACACCACTGGGTGTTAGCCTGTCTACTCACAGAGTTCCACTGCGGTTCTTTCTGAGTTTCCACCTTGCCAGAGAACATCTGTATCGGGTCTGTGGTGGATCATATCAGGGGTGCCTCTGTTTCCCTTTATAATGGCGGAGGAAAAGCGCATTACAGTTACAAACCGGCAGCAGACTCTTAGACATGCGACAAAGGATCTCGTTTCGAGAAATCGAAAAATATCTTTAAAGACTTGCCTCTGCAGGAAAAGCTGCAGGGTAGGATTTCATTCTTCTGAAACACCTACAGTGTTCAGGCTTAAAAGCTGCTTCTATTCTGCTTCTTTTTAACCAAATGATACCAAACACATTCAGAGATGTTGTTACCTTCACTCTAGGGTGACAGTTGTTCTGAGAACCCCAGCAGCTTCTGTGCTTGTTTCAGCCATCGTATAGGTTTTGCTTTGGGGGTGCACACTGCTCACAACAATTAAACATAGAATATGCTACACAAAAAATAAAAAAACCTGGCATTTAATATGCTGTACATCACACCTTGAATATGAATATATATGTACTATGATTATATTTTTAATTTTCAAGCAATGTCTCACATTATAATACACAATATGTGTGTACGTGTGTGTGTGTGTGTGTGTGTGTGTGTGTGTGTGTGTGTATGTATATATATATATATGTGTGTGTGTGTGTGTGTGTGTGTGTGTGTGTGTGTGTGTGTGTGTGTGTGTGTGTGTGTGT
>JAVSBV010126096.1:0-18285 GCA_033117975.1 Parotocinclus spilosoma
CAAACTAAAGAGGACAAAAGTATTTGGGGACGCAAACTAAAGAGGACAAAAGTATTTGGGGACGCAAACTAAAGAGGACAAAAGTATTTGGGGACGCAAACTAAAGAGGACAAAAGTATTTGGGGACGCAAACTAAAGAGGGCAAAAGTATTTGGGGACACCCCCCTGATAAACGACTTGTTAATGGGAGAGGTGTTCAGTTTGTTCCAGGCCTGCTCTCACATCTCCTGCCCCCTACACACACACACACACACACACACACACACACACACACACACGCGGCCAAAAGTATTGAGACACAAACCCGCATTTGTTTTTTTTTCCGGCCACATTTAAAGCTTGGCTCCAGTTTCGTCTGTTAATGCAGATCTGATTTATTCTCCCATCCTCACATCGTCAGGGTCTAAAGCATCACAGTTGGACTCAGGAGCAGCAGGGAAATCCTACGTTTGAATCCTAATCCTGATCCTGATCTTAATCCCGACATTTCCGACCCTGATCTCTGCCAGGCTCTTATTTATTGTTAGGTTTTGAATGCTATCCCAGTTTGGACCAGCAGGGGGCGGAGTTTGTGGTTGATTTCTGCCTGTGGTGGGACGGTACCTTATTTTCCCGAGGCTGTGGTGAAGCCGGTGTCGGCGTAACCGCCTCAGCCTGGCTTTCCTGCCCTAAAATAAATCATTTCCATGGCTTTAACGAGGAATCTGCCGTGTTTACAAACAGAAACGGGGAACGTACATACACACCGGCGTTCGATCTAAAGAACCGCGGTATAGATCTGGATCAGGGCCTAAACACACACACACACACACACACACACACACACACACTCCTAACACAGTAAATGAGGAGTTACACTTCACTTTCTCGGTCTAGACTCATTTTTCTGTTGATCTCATCTCATTTTGCTTTGATGTGGCTCTCTCTTTCTTTGTGTGTGTGTGTGTGTGTGTCCGAATGCGACCCCTGAGACCCCTTTGATTTAATATCAGAGAAATGCACCTGGCTTCCGAGTGACATACGTCCCATCACACGGCCCTTTGCATTACCCTGAAGAATGTCAGCCCTTGGGTTATGGGATTCTGAAGTCAAACAGCCCTTGGGACTCTGGAACCCAAAGGTATACGACCCTTGGGACATGTGGAAATGGGGACAAATAGCCCTTGACACATGGGGTCCTGGAAGCTTGGAACAGTCGGTAATATTGGTGTTCGAGACAGAGGATCAACTTTCTACCCCTGGGACATATGGTCCCAACGTCACACATCCCTTGGGACATGTGGAAATGGGGACAAATGGCCCTTGACTGAGAGAAACAAGACCCTGAAGTCGTCCAGCCTTTGGGACATGTGGGCCCTTTGACTCATGGAGCCTTGGAAAGGACCAACGAAAAACAGCATAGGTCAATCTGAACTTTTCCCCCTTGGGACATTAGTGTTAGAGGACCATGAGGTCATACAACCCACCCTAAATTTGAGCCATATAAAGGTCTCCGGGTGGCACCGCTGCCTCACAGCAAGAAGGTCCCGGTTCCAATCCCAGTGTGGATTGTCCCAGTGTCCTTGGGTCCGTGTCTGCATGGGTTACCTCCGGGTACTCCGGTTTCCTCCCACTGTCCAAAGACATGCGTGTCAGGTTAATTGGTGTCTCTAAAAGTGGTCCTTAGCGTGTGACTGTGTGTGTGCCCTAAGAAGGATTGTCTCTGGGCACTGCAGGACATATGACCTCTCTGTCTCTCTCTCTGTCTCTCTGTCCCTCTGTCTATCCCTCTGTCTGTCTTTCTGTCTCTCTGTCTGTCCCTCTGTCCCTCTGTCTGTCCCTCTGTCTGTCTTTCTGTCTGTCTCACTGTCTCTCTCTGTCCCTATCTCTGTCCCTCTGGTCTGTCTCTGTGTCCCTCTGTCCCTCTGTTTGTCCCTCTGTCCCTCTGTTTGTCCCTCTGTCTCACTGTCTGTCTCACTGTCTGTCTCTCTGTCTGCCTCTGTTCCTATTTCTGTCTCTCTGTCTGTCTGTGTCTGTCTGTCTGTCAGTCTGTCTGTCTATGTCCCTATCTCTGTCCCTCTGTCTCTTTGTCTGTCTCTCTGTCTGTCTCTGTCCGTCTGTCTCTGTCTGTCTGTGTCTGTCTGTCTGTTTTTCTGTCTGTCTATGTCCCTATCTCTGTCCCTCTGTCTCTTTGTCTGTCTCTCTGTCTGTCTCAGTCTGTCTCAGTCTGTCTCTGTCTGTCTGTCTCTTTCTGTCTGTCTCTCTGTCTGTCCCTCTGTTTCTCTGTCTGTCTCACTGTCTGTCTCTGTTCCTATCTCTGTCTCTCTGTCTGTCTCTGTCTGTCTGTTTTTCTGTCTGTCTGTCTGTCTATGTCCCTATCTCTGTCCTTCTGTCTCTTTGTCTGTCTCTCTGTCTGTCCCTCTGTTTCTCTGTCTGTCTCACTGTCTGTCCCTCTGTCTGTCCCTCTGTCTCTCTGTCTGTCTCACTGTCTGTCTCTGTCCCTATCTCTGTCTTTCTGTCTGTCTTTCTGTCTGTCTGTCTCTCTGTCTGTCCCTCTGTCTCTCTGTCTGGCTTACTGTCTGTCTCTCTGTCTGTCTCTGTCCCTATCTCTGTCACTCTGTCTGTCTGTCTTTGTCTGTCTGTCTCTCTGTCTGTCCCTCAGTCTCTCTGTCTGGCTTACTGTCTGTCTCACTGTCTGTCTCTGTCCCTATCTCTGTCTCTCTGTCTGGCTTACTGTCTGTCTCTCTGTCTGTCTCTGTCCCTATCTCTGTCTCTCTGTCTGTCTGTCTTTGTCTGTCTGTCTCTCTGTCTGTCCCTCTGTCTCTCTGTCTGGCTTACTGTCTGTCTCTCTGTCTGTCTCTGTCTCTGACCCTGCTGTCATATGACCTAAGACATGTGTGGGCCTCAGTGGGATCCCGGTATCCTGGACAGATAGGGGAGGACCCCGGGGACATGTGCGGTGTTTAGAGAAATAGAGAGAGGGAGGAGATTCCCAGCTGTTTGTTTTAATCAGACGAATCAGATTACAGTCCGAATTTGTTCGCGTTACTAAAGAGACGGACTTTAAAAACAGCCGAAGAGAAGGAAAGCTGGGTGAGTCGAAACTATCGCGCAGAAACACAAACAGAACCAAACAAGCAGCTGGAGGGAGAAGCTCAGAGAGCACAGACGATAACGAGACTCAAACGGTGGGGAGGAAAGGAGCGTTATGCAAAGCAGCCAGCGAGTTTATAGACGATAACGGAGCAGGAGCACGGGCTAAAAGCTCTCGCCCCCGGCAACGCGATAAAACAAACATAATAAGAACAGAACACGGTCTGCAGCGACTGCGCAAAAAAGAGCGACGGCGTTTAAAAAAACGTAACGCCAGATCATGCTACAGCCCGTTCCTAAAAAGCACCTGAGAGTTTTAAAGCAAGCCTGTCGGAACAATACGTGCTCAGGGTCGTGGGGCCACAGGGTACAGACCAGGTGAAGGTCGGGACTCGCTCGACCTAAGGCCTTTCTTATGGAACTGGAGCCCAGAGGAGACCCATATGGACGAGGGGAGAACATGCAAACTCGCACAATTTCCATCTGCTTTTTGCATTTTGGTTTTAGCTTTATTTAAATTATTTTTTAAAATCTGCTCACGATACCTGGGTGTTTTCTCGATTTACGGAGGTTTCCATTCAAAAAAAAAAAAAAGGACAAAGAGATCAAAAAGATATTTAGGCGACGTAAAGGGAAAGGAAGGAAGACAAAGACAGGAAAAGAAAGAAAAACGAAAACGTCAGACAGAAAGATAAAGATATGGAGATATAAGATATAGAGAGAGAGAGAAAGAGAAAAGAAAGCAGGTAGAAAGGCAGAAATACAGAGAGAGAAAAAAACTATTAAATAAAATAAAGAAAAAATACATAAGAAAGAAGCAGAAATGAAGACTAAAAGAGAGAAGAGAAAGAAAGAAAAGGAAAGGAGCAAAGATAAAAACGAAAAACAGAGAGAAAGAAAAGAAGGCATGCAAGGTAGAGGAATACAGAAAGAAAGAAAGAAAGAAAGAAAGAAAGAAAGAAAGAGACAGAACAAACAAAAAAACAGAAAGAAAAGTAGTCAGATAGAAAGGCATGAATACAGAGTGGAAAAAAACAAAGAAAATAAAGAAAAAAGAAATAAATTAAGAAGCAGAAATAAACACTGAAATAAAGCAAGAAAAAAAAGAAAAGAAGAGGAAAAATAAATGAACAAACAGAGAGAAAAGATATTTAGGCAATGTAAAAAAAGAAAGAAAGAAAGAAAGAAAGAAAGAAACTAGTCAGACAAAACAAAAAAAAACAAAAACAAAAACAAAGACAAAGACATATGATAGGGAAAAAGAAAGAAAAGGAAAGGAGGAAAGAAAAGAAAGAAAAACAAAGACGAAGAAAAGTAGACAGGCTAGGTAGGAATACAAAATAAAGAATTAAAGAATACCAAGATAAAGAAAAAAGAGAGAAGGAAATAAAGAAAAACTGAAACAAAAGAGAAAAAGAAAAAGAGAAAAAAGGGAGCAGAGATAAGAACGGAAAAGAAAAGTAGGCAGGTTAGTTAGGAATACAAAAATACAGAAAGAAAGAAAAGGAAAAGAAAAAAAGAAAAGAAAAGAAAGAAAGAAAGAAAGGAAAAGAAAAAAAGAAAGAAAGAAAGAAAGAAAGAAAGAAAAGAGAAAGTGAAAGAAAATAGAGAAAAACAGGCAAAAAAAGATACAATGACGGAATGCAATAAAGAGAGAGAAAAAGAAATAAAAAGAAAAGAGAAAAGAAAAGAACAAACAGAAAGAAAAGTATGTAGGTAAGGTATGAAAACAAAAACACAGAATAAAATACATAAAAAGAAAAAGCAGGAAAGAAAGAGACCGATAAAAGAAACCCCGACAGAAAGAGAAGGCTATTTTGTCTCCTGGGTTTTTGGTGTGAAAGTGAGATTTTTGGGGGCGAGGGTGAGTTAATGAGAATGAATTTCTCCCACCGCTGGAGCTAATAACCTTTCTACTGCCAGTGATCTCATCATTTCACAAAAAAAACGTGTGGAAAAAAAAGGCTGGTCCTCAAATCCTCAAATCCTTCTTTCCTTCTGTCACACAAGAAATAAACTGACCAACTTTAAGCCCAGACAGACACCGGACCAGAACTCAGACCAGACACCAGACCAGAACTCAGACCAGACACCAGACCAGACACCGGACCAGACACCGGACCAGAACTCAGACCAGGCACCAGACCAGACACCGGACCAGACCTTGGATCAGACCACAGACCAGACCCCGGACCAGACACCGGACCAGACCTTGGATCAGACCTTGGACCAGACCACGGACCAGACCCCAGGCCAGACCCCAGACCAGATCCCAGGCCAGACCTCGGACCAGACCCCCGGACCAGACCCCGGACCAGACCTCGGACCAGACCCCGGACCAGACACTGGACCAGACCCCGGACCAGACACCGGACCAGACCCCCGGACCAGACCCCGGACCAGACCCCGGACCAGACACCGGACCAGACCCCGGACCAGACCCCAGACCAGACACCGGACCAGACCCCAGACCAGACACCGGACCAGACCCCTGGACCAGACCTCGGGCCAGACCCCGGATCAGACCCCTGGCCAGACCCCAGACCAGACCACAGACCAGACCACAGACCAGACCACAGACCAGACCCCGGACCAGACCCCCGGACCAGACCCTTGGCCAGACCTCGAGCCAGACCCCGGATCAGACCTCGGACCACACCATGGACCAGACCCTGGACCAGACCTCAGACCAGACCCCAGACCAGACCCCAGGCCAGACCTCGAACCAGACCCCTGGACCAGACCCTTGACCAGACCCTTGACCAGACCCCCGGACCAGACCCCCGGACCAGACACCAAGCCAGACCCTGAGCCAGACCCTGAGCCAGACCAATCGATTTCTCCACTGTTGTCAAGATGTGAAGAAATTTCAGCTGGCCACCGCAGGATGAGAAACAACATCTAAACAAAATCACAGTCCTGAAGAATCGATTCTTAAATACAGAAGAACATGGAGTTTGGTGAGTGGGGGAACTGTAGCCACTCCTACTGGCAGCACAGAGGAGAAGGCGATAGCAAGACCTTGGACAAGACCTGACCTCTACATTTCCAAAATAAAAACATTGTGGCATTTTAGGGCTAGTAAGGAGGTTAAAAATTATGATGTGATAACAATGTACCAAATGTGGGCTACACTGCTTCAGGAGATCAGCAAGAGTCACTAAACAGCCTAAAGGATCATTTGAACCTTAGACTGGACCCAGGTCGCCTTTACCGTACGACTGTGTCCGAGGCTAAAAACCCTGAGCTGTACCCATGTGAGTCGAGTGGAGGAGCAGAGTGTGTGAGTCCGTATCGATCCAGACCCCAGCAGGAAGCCCGGGGGTCGATTTATTACCCGTGGGAGGATCTGTAGGATGGCACTGTCACTCTGGACCCCCGAGTCTCAAAGCTCAGGAAATGAGTTAGAACATGGGCTCTAGATTAGCATTAGGATTTAAAAAAGAAAAGAAGGATTAATAAATAAATATAGACAGAAAAGCAGGGTAGAAAATAAGCAGGGATTAAAGAGGGATAAAATAAAAGGTGGAAAGGAATTAAAAATGAAGAAGGATTGAAAGAAAAAAGAACGAAAGAAAGAAAGATGGAAAGGTGGAGAGAAGAAGAATAAAGAAAAAAGAAAAAAAAGAATAATGAGAAATGAAAAAATAAGAAAAAGAGGCAATAAAAAAAGAAGAAGTAAGAAGAAAAGAAAGAAGAAAAAGAAGGAGGAGTAGGAGTAGTAGTAGTAGGAGGAGGAGGAGGAGGAGGAGTATAAGGAGGTGTAGTAGGAGGAGGAGGAGGAGAAGAAGTAGGAGGAGTAGAAGGAGGAGTAGATGGTGGAATATTAGGAGCAGGAAGAGTACTAGGATTATGGGTAGTAGTACGAGGAGGAGGAGGAGGAGGAGGAGTAGAAGGAGGAGCAGGAGTAGTAATAGTGGGAGGAGGAGTAGGAATAGAAGGAGGAGTAGGAAGAGTAGTAGAAGGAGGAGTAGGAATAATAGGAGGAGTAGCAGGAATAGAAGTAGGAGTACAAGAAGAAATATGAGTGGTAATAGTAGGATTAGTAGTAGTAGGAGGAGGAGTAAACGGAGGAGTAGGAATAGTAGGAGTAGTACTAGGAGTAGTGGGAGGATTAGAAGGAGGAGTAATAGGAGGAGACGGAAGACTAGTAGAAGTTGTAGCAGGAATAGAAGTAGGAGGAGAAGAAGGAGTATGAGTATTAGAAGAAGTAGGAGGAGTAGAAGGAGGAGTAGGAGTAGTAATAGTAGGAAAAGTAGTAGTAGTAGGATGAGGGGGAGTAGACGGAGGAGTAGGAGGAGTAGGAATAGTAGGAGTGGTAGGAGGAGTAGAAGGAAGAGTAGTAGGAGGATTAGGAGAAGTAGTAGTAGTAGTAGGAGGAGGAGGACTAAAAGGAGGAGTAGTATTCCTACTCCCCAGGAAAAAAACCCAGAAACAAATCTTTTAAAGAGAAAACGATTAAATGATTCCAGTTGCTGAATAAACAAACGATTCACTGATTCAAACATCGACCTCATCAAATCATTTTCCTTTTGTCAAAGACCAAACGATTCATTGAACAACCAAACGATTCACCGATTCAAACGCAGCCTTTCTGAACAACAGCATCTTTCCCTTCAGCATCACACACACACACACACACACACACACACACACACACACACACACACACACACACACACACACACACACACACACACCTCCCCCCCATCAAACCCTCTGACTAAGAGCCGGAGATTATCCCGAGTACAGAACATCCAGAACCAAATAAGCCCAAATCAGAAAATAAAAAAAACGTCAGGACACTTTATTACGTTCCCAAAGCCAATCCGGGACGGGTCATACCAATATTTAGGCTTACGGGTGTTATTTTGTTCTGTTCCTCCCTACAGGGACGTCTTAAGATCCATAACGGGGCGTTTTCAATTAGGGACAGGTCCGGACTGTAAAGGGTCCAGTCCGGTAGCCGTACCCTCTTCTACAGTCATGCCTTTATAATGTGTGCAGGGACGTCCCTGGTGAAGACGTCGTCTTAAAGCCAGGTTATGTTGCTCTAAAATCTCGCTGTTCCTGTCGCCATTAATGCTGCATCCCAGAGGAGTAAACGACCTTTTACAAAGGGTCCGGACCCCAGCCCGACCCCGTACCATGATAGACCCTGGCTATTGGACTGGAAAATCAATCCATGGTGACGGTCCATCCTAAGTGCCCCCGGGCCCAGAGAAGTGGGCGGAGCTTGTGGGTGTGGTTATAACACGAGGCTTGTTTTTTGTACAGTAAAGTTTTGCTGCTGTTACTCCTCCTACTCCTCATACTACTACTACTCCTCCTACTACTACTTCTCCTCCTATTTCTCCCCCTACTCCTCCTTATACTACTCATACCGTTACTACTCCTACTCCTCATACTACTACAACTTCTATTCCTCCTTCTACTCCTCATAATACTACTACCACTTCTCCTTCTACTACTCCTCCTCCTCCTTCTACTCTTCATACTACTACTACTCCTACTCCTCCTTCTACTACTACTCCTCCTCCTTCTACTCTTCATACTACTACTACTCCTACTCCTCCTTCTACTCCTCCTCCTACTACTACTCCCCCTACTCCTCATTCTACTACTTCTACTACTCATACCGCTACTACTCCTTCTTCTCATACTACTACAACTTCTACACCTCCTTCTACTACTCCACCCTACTCCTCCTTCTACTCCTCATACTACTACTACTCCTACTCCTCCTTCCACTCCTCCTCCTACTACTACTTCCCCTACTCCTCCTTCTACTCCTTCTACTACTCATACCACTACTACTCCTACTCCTCATACTACTAATACCACTTCTCCTTCTACTACTACTCCTCCTCCTTCTACTCTTCATACTACTACTACTCCTACTCCTCCTTCTACTACTCCTCCTACTACTACTCCCCCTACTCCTCCTTCTACTACTCATACAGCTACTACTCCTACTCCCTTATACTACTACTCCTCCTACTACTACTCCCCCTACTCCTCCTTCTACTACTCATACCGCTTCTACTCCTACTCCTCATACTACTACTCCCCCTACTCCTTCTTCTACTCCTTCTACTAATCATACCGCTACTACTCCTACTCCTCATACCACTACAAAATCTACTCGTCCTTATACTCCTACTCCTCCTCCTAGTCCTCATACTACTACGACCACCCCTCCTTCTACTATTACTTCTCCTTCTATTACTACTCCTCCTTCTACTCTTCATACAACTACTACTCCTACTCCTCCTTCTACTACTCCTCTTACTACTACTCCCCCTACTCCTCCTTCTACTCCTTCTACTAATCATACCGCTACTACTCCTACTCCTCATACCACTACAAAATCTACTCCTCCTTATACTACTACTCCTACTCCTCCTCCTAGTCCTCATACTACTACTACCACCCCTCCTTCTACTATTACTTCTCCTTCTTTTACTCTTCATACTACTACTACTACTCCTACTCCTCCTTCTACTACTCCTCCTACTCCTCCTCTGTCCACTACTATTCATACTCCTTCTACTCCTACTACTCCTCTTACTACTACTTCTACTCCTACTACTTCCCCTACTCCTCCTTCTACTACTCATGCTGCTACTACTCCTCCTCCTTCTACTCTTCATACTACTACTACTCCTACTCCTCCTTCTACTACTCCTCCTTCTCCTTCCACTACTACTCATACTCTTTCTACTCCTACTACTCCTCCTTCTACTACTCCTTCTCCCACTACTCCTCCTCCTCTTTTTGCTCCTAGTTTTAAGTGGTTTGTGAATGTAACTCTGTATCTTATAGTTTGATAAAGCTTAGATAAACTAATCCGTTACCCATGTGCTCCTATCAGTTATGGATCAATGACCATTCTGAGGGAGGGGAGAGAGATCACCCCTGTTCAGTTTAGTTTTAAGGACTGAAATTCGGAAACCTCGTAACGGGATAACGAGGGACTCACATGTAGTGCAGGTGTGGGTTCTGGGCGAAGGCCCGAGATTGGATCATCCTCAGATTGCAGTTCACGATGGTCCTGAAACACAAAGCATGAACATCAGCGTCTTTACCTGGGCCAAACCGGGCACCGTCTCTATGGAAACGTGAGCTCGAAGGACGGCCGGACGGCCGGAGCGCCCATTACTCACTGATTTAGGGCCACGCTTGAGCTAAATGACGGGTCTGAGGAGAAGATCACGAGCACGACGTAGGGTGCGGTTAGGTCAGTTTAAGCCTACGCTGATAAAGACACCATCATGGCAGACTGTTTCACCACCACCTGGAATTAAAGCCTTTTTTATCCTCTGCATCTGCACCCAGAACTCAGTTCTGATTCGAGGGGAACCTTTTTCCTGCAGATGGTAACTGGTAACTACAGCTGTCTCAATACTTATGGTCAAACTGCAGCAAAGTGGTGTGGAAGCACTCTAGTGTATTTAGGTACGGTTACTCCTGTGACTTTTTCCTTTTTTACTTTTTACTTCTTCTACTCCTTCTACTCCTCTTACTGCTACTACTTCTCCTCTTACTCCTTTTACTACTACTACTCCTTCTACTACTCCTCCTTCTACTCTTCATACTGCTACTACTCTTACTACTCCTCCTTCTACTGCTACTACTTCTCCTCTTACTCCTTTTACTACTACTACTACTCCTTCTTCTCCTTCTACTCCTCCTCCTTCTACTCTTCATACTGCTACTACTTCACCTCTTACTCCTTTTACTACTACTACTACTCCTACTCCTTCTACTACTCCTCATCCTACTCTTCATACTGCTACTACTTTTACTACTCCTTCTACTGCTACTACTTCTCCTCTTACTCCTTCTACTACTACTACTTCTACTTCTTCTACTCCTCCTCCTTTTACTCTTCATACTGCTACTACTCTTTCTACTTCTATTCCTTCTACTACTCCTACTTCTCCTACTGCTACTCCTCCTACTCCTCATACTACTACTACTACTCCTTCTACTACTCCTCTCACTCCTCCTTCTACTACTCAAACTGCTACTACTCTTCCTACTTCTTCTACTACTCCTCCTACTGCTACTACTTCTCCTCTTACTCCTTATGCTGTTACTACTTCTGCTCCTTATACTGCTACTACTCCTACTCCTCCTACTCCTCGTACTACTACTCCTCCTTCTACTACTCCCCATACTCCTCCTCCTTCTACTACTCCTACTCCTCATACTCCTCATACTACTACTTCTTGTACTTCTCCTTCTACTACTTCTACTCCTCCTCCCCCTACTCCTCATACTACTACTTCTCCTACTCCTCCTTCTACTACTCCTACTACTCCTCCTTCTACTCCCACTACTACTCCTTGTACTACTCCTCCTTGTATGACTCCTCCTACCCCTCATGCTACTTCTACTCCTCCTACTCCTCCTGCTACTACTCCTCATACTCCTCCATCTACTCCTACTACTACTCCTCCTACTCCTCATACTGCCACAACTTCTACTCCTCCTTCTACTACTACTCCTACTACTACTCCTACTCCTCCTCCTACTCCTCATACTACTACTACTACTACTACTATTCCTCCTTCCACTAGCCTTCCTACTCTTCATAAAACTACTACTCCTACTTTTCCTTCTACTGCTCCTCCTACTCCTACTCCTTCTCCTTTCACTACTACTCATACTCCTTCTTCTCCTACTACTCCTCCTTTTACTACTCCTTCTTCTACTTCTACTCCTACTCCTCCTTCTCCTCCTCCTCCTTTTACTCTTCCCTCTACTCCTACTCCTCCTCTTCCTTCTTCTTTCATTCCCCCTTTTTCTTATTATTTCATTTCTCGTTCTTCTTTTTTTTTTCTTTCTTTCTTTCTTGGCTTTATTTTTTCTCTTTTTCTTCTTTCCACCTTTCTTTATTTCTTTCTTTCTTTCTTTTTTCTTACTTCCTTTCAGTCCCTCTTCATTTTTTAATTCCTTTCCACCTTATTTTATCCTTTTTATTTTCTACCCTGTCTTTCTGTCAGTTTTTTTCCTTCCACGTTTCTTTTCTTTTCTTTTCTTTTCTTTTCTTTTCTTTTCTTTTCTTTTCTGTCCTCTCACACTAAACCGTTTTTATTTTTTTTTTATCCCTGAGACTCCTGACACGTCTTAAGGAAATCCTTTTTTTTTTGTTTACTTCAGGTACATTTAATAGCGTGTGCATTTGTGCTTCTGCATGACTAAAATACGTCAAAAACTTCAACTTTTACATGAGTGCTTTTGTCACTTTTAGTTTAGTAAAAGAAGATAAGTTTGTGAACCCTTAGGTCTGTTTTCTTCAGTTCCTTTGATCTCTGTACTGTAACCCTACAGGATACAGCGGCAAAAGTATTCAGCCTCCCCTGTTGGACACAGGGAGGACACCTAGACTCCAAACTGTCTGAAATCGAAACGGGGATCTCTGGAGGCCTGAGCGGTCTTTTACAGCAAATCCACGGGCAGAGGTGGGAGTTTAAGCTTGGCATTGTCTTCATGGTTGCCAAGTCTACTTATTTTAAGTGAAGGTTGCAGTTTTTGGGGATGGGGATTTGGACATCTCAAAAGGACGGCCCGTTTAAAAACAGATGCCAGTCAGTGAGGCGGGTATCAGGAACATGACTGGCTTCTTCCCAAACCTCAACAAGCCCAGTTTGTTGCGTTTTATTTACAAAAGGCGCGTTTTTTTTTTTTACGCAAAAAGCGGCTCCGTGTAATAATGCGCCAATCAGTACAACGCCTTTCCGAACCGTGAATAAGCACGGCGGGGTCTCGGATAAAGATCGGTTACTCTAACGCAGGCCAAAAGGTCCCAGAAAAACCCGTACGGCATCCAGACATGCCACGGTGGGGACATCATTAATTTCCTGGCCCCTTCAGCTCTGTTTATTCGATCGTTACAAACCAGGCCCTTGAGAGGATCTATTGTTTGCACGTCGCTAAAGACGCATCGGACTAAAGCGGCCAGCCCGTAGCCGTGCAGCACGGCCAGCCCCTTCTGAGGCGAGGCTTCTTTGAAGCGAGGATCTGCACGGTGTCTGAGCTCAGAGTGTGTAAGAGATCAGTGATATGATGTGAGGATGTACTCACAGTCTCTGGAGTCCGGTGTACAGAGCCATGTCCACGTCTCTCAGGGTCTGCAGGCCAGACCAGTTCTCGATGTGTCTGAAAGAAAAGGAAGGAAATCATTTTTTTTTTTTTTAATCTGAGTTACCCTGGAACCAAATGTTTAGGCCAGATTTTTTAATTGCTTTGTTCCTCGGATGTTTCTACTTAAGAATCTACTGAGGGAGGGAGGGAAAAAAAATATGCAAATAAATCTTTATTTTTCAGCACTTTTCAAATTTCTCGAGGACGATGTGGAATCAACACAAGGAAGGAGGAGGAAATAACAATACATAGTTATTTAACCTACAATTAAATTATAGTGAATCTGGAAAAAAAATTAAATGAACAGAAGAAAACCGTTGGCTCTCCACCGGAGGGCGGAAAAAGCGAGAGAATAAAAGTTTTTATTTTATTTTTGAATTTTAACCATTGGTGCTGCGGCGGATCCCAGAAATACTACAAAAATATATATATATTTTTTATTTATATATATATATATATATATATATATATATATAGATTTTTTAATGTATATTCTTCAAATATGATCGTCGGCGTAGCCGCGAAACAAGCAATAAAAAAAGTCTGGCTTAACCTAATAAACGATGTTCCTCAAAGAAAGATCGGAAGGGATTTCAATCTTCTATTCCTCCCTCTACAGAACGTAATATCATTAAACGCTTCCGAATCCGGATTAATTTCAGTCCTAAAAACTGAACTGAACAGGGGTGATCTCCCTCCCCTCCCTCAGAACGGTCACTGATCCGTATCTGATAGGAGCACATGGGTAAGAGATTTTTATCCAACCTTTATCAAGCTCTATAATACAGAGTTACGTTCACAAATACCGCTTATAACTTTACTGTCCATAAAACAAGCCTCGCCCACAACCACGCCCACAAGCTCCGCCCACAATCAGGATTACAGATCTTTAATGGACCAAACATGAAAAAATCCAGACTGTTATGACAAGCAAGTCCTGGTTCGGGGTCGGGGTGGGGTCCGGACCCTTTTTAAAGGTCGTTTACTCTTCTGGGATGCAGCATTAATGCAGGAAAGTACAACGAGATTTTAGAGCGACATAACCTGGCTTTAAGACGACGTCCCTGCATTTTTATAACAAAACAAAACCACATGCTGCACACGTGATTTCGGTGTGGAAGAAGAGGGTACGGGTACCGGACTGGACCCCCTGCAGTCCTGACCTGTCCCTAATAGAGAATGGGTGGGGAATTTAACACTGAAAAATGATTCTGTTCTGTAATATCTTTGGTTCCAAAGGGGAATGGCAACATTTAAGCGTTAACACAGTATGCTTTTGGAATGATTTCGGAATTCAGATCGCCCAGTCCAGGTGCCGATCCGCAGTCCAACCTGGAACTCCCTCAGTCTGACAAACTAAAAAGTAAAAATAAAAAAAAGTCAGAAAGTAGAACCATGTGCAAGCAAATCGGCCCACCAGTGGGCCAGTTCTCAATTCCATAGTGCAGTCCAAGCATTCCTAAGTCCCGTTCTCCATCCTTCTAAAGGTCGGTCCAGACATCCATCCATTGGTGGTGGAGTCAACAGGCTCAGAAGATCAGCCCAGACTTCTGTTCCCGAGCCAACTGAGAGATGCCTCCCAGTGGGCCCTGGGTCCGCCCTTCCGAAGAAGCCGATCATTGGGGTGTCGGTGCCCAAAGCTCCCCACCTGCAGGGTTCAACAAAACTAAATGTTTATGTTGAGCAAGTTTAGGGGGTGTGTTAAAAAACACAATAGCTGAGGCCAGGTTTGTAGTCGGGACCACCAGAGTCCAGTCTGGGTCCGGGCCAGGACCCAGAACAGGAGTGACGGTTTAAATAGTGACTATTTAAATGTATTACCCCTAGCCAAGCACAAAAACGGGACGTCGAAAAAGCTTCTGTAAAGTTTGCAGGGCATAAAGACAAGGAACAAGGTGGCAAAAGTGGTTCTTTTGGGTCAGAATTATATTTTTTTTAAATATAAGCCACTATCCACCAGGTTACGAACAAAGCCAGAGCGATAGAACAAAGAAAAAAGAGATTTAGGGGTTGAAGGGCCATATCTGGCAACCAGACTTACTTTAGATATATATTATAACGTCATGAATATATGATAAACAGTTTAACCATCTGGCCACTCACTCGCATTCCTGGTAACAAAGCGCTTAATCTTTGGCAGAGAGACTTGGATCACATCATCATTTTCTGCCCTGGAAACAACATGAAGGATCTGGCAACACAGGCAGATGGATCTGTTTAAACTTTGGCCATGAGAGGGCTGAGCTCAGTCTGGATGCAAAAGCAAACAGCTAAGAGCTGAGTAACAGTGAAACCGGGGAGGCCATTTCATCACTAAACTGAGCCGGGTGTTCAAAAGTATACGGACGCCGCCGAGAAGACGTTGCTTGCTGCTAGCTTTCATTCCTAATTAGCCCTATTAGCATTTTGGGAAGCATTATGCTTAGTCTCGGGGCCCCCTTTCAATCTTCAGCAATTTGCATTCAGGAGGAACCCAGAGCCAGAAGAGCAATAACAGCCAGAACGGCCCCTAGGACAAGATCCTTTAACAGAAATTAAATCGTATGGATGCAGATGTGGTCCAAAAATAAGCCTTGTACACTGTTGGACCCTGTTTATGCACTCTGTACCTGTAAACCAGATGTTTTGGGATCTTAACGGAGTCACGGCTCGACCGAAGAGGAACGACCCTGAAGATCAGATTTATTCCCGTCAGTAATAATAAAGGGATTGATCTTGTAGCTGGTTTTGATGTTAGGGATCAGAAATATTACGGGACGATTATACAGCATCAGCAGCTTCTTCTCTTCAACACGTCTTTTTCTTTCTTCCATTTTCTTTTTTCCTTTCCTTAGCATTCATGACTTTCTTTCTCAGTACTCTTTAGCCTTTTAGTTTTTTTTTTATGTTTATGTTTCTTTCCTTGTTTCTTGCTCTCTCTGTATTCTCTTTAGCCTTTTCCTTTGGTTGTTTGTCTCCTTTCTTTTTTACTCTCCATCTAGCCTTTTCCCCCCTCGTTTTTCTTTCTGTTCGTTCTTACGATCATTCTTTTGATTTGTATTTCTTTCTTAATAACAGCCCGAATTAGAAATGAGAACCATTTTTCTTTCTGATTTTCCTCGGCACGTCGTTAAATAAGATCATCTTATTTAAATCAGAACATGATCTGTACACTTTGGATCTCACTCTGTTTTTTTTCTGTTAATAAAACAATCGATCCTAATATAAATTCTGAATTATAATTCAAACCCATTTTATCTACCAAATAGAAATACATTTTCTTTTTAATAAATTAAAGCAATACAGTCGTGTTTATTTTCTCTACCATAAAGTTATTATACATATTCTCTTCCTTGACTGTTAGGACTGAAGCCCAGAATCTGATCATAATGTTTTGAACGTCGAATCCAACCCAGACAATAAACGCTTCATAACGTAGATCTCTGACGTTTTTGTTGTTTGTTTTTTTTTGCGTACCTCTGTGAGCGCGGACGTGAGTCTGAAAGCAGTTGTAGTATTTGTACTTCTTGCCGCAGACCCGGCACACGTACGAACCTGTAAACAAGACTCGCCGTGAACATGGAGAAGCTCTCGGTACTTTTATCAGAATTCGGTCATCCGGCTAAACGCACCTTGTGTTTGGGAGTTGCGGGGGCTGCCGATGACCACGCAGATTTCGGCGGGCAGGGACCCGTCGCTGTCCTTGCCGTTGCTGGCGGGTGTTAGGCGAGGCTCCGTCTTCACCTGGGTGCCGGTGGATTTGGGGGAGCCGGCGGGTACGGCCTGGATGGGAGGTGTGTCGGAGGGCGGGTCGCCCTGCTGCAGGGTGGCGGTGGGCACCTCCTGAGTACTCATGACGGCTGTGGAGATCAGCCACGGCTACACA
The DNA here is from genome assembly GCA_033117975.1 of Parotocinclus spilosoma. Classification (NCBI taxonomy): domain Eukaryota; kingdom Metazoa; phylum Chordata; class Actinopteri; order Siluriformes; family Loricariidae; genus Parotocinclus; species Parotocinclus spilosoma. Next base: position 17,090 of record JAVSBV010126096.1, read on the forward strand.
CACTGCAGAAGAGGAACATCAGGAGAACGATCGTGAACCTCTTTTTGCATAAGCCAAGCGGTGGAGTGACGGAGTGAAAGGAAATCCCAAAACATTTCGAACGATTTGAAGCTTCGGATTTTCCCGTTCTGTCCCAGTGCACAACACAAGGTCCAAGGGTGAGTTTGGTCTGGAACAGGCCCCTGACCGTAACCCTATCGGCTTAGGATATTGAACAAGGGTCCCAGGACTGCCGAGCTGCCCCACTTCGGATTTCAGGCATGGTCCTCAAATCTCAAACTAATTCATCTTAAATTTCATTCTTTGATTAAAAGTCCTAATTAGTGAACTGTTCCGTTACGAGTAAGTGCTGTGTAATGAAACGAGAACTTCTTCCACCCTGTTGGGAGAAAACAAGTTTCTTCTCCACCCCAAGTATAACCCTATAGGTCTAAGCATGACGTGGCTTCTCCGTCTCCATCTATTTTTAACCCACACATGACAAATGGGGAATAACTAGAGTAAGCAGATGCTTGGGCAAAACATATCAAAAGCATTTAACGCTTTAACCCCGGTTTGCTTTGGTCAGGGTGGCAGGGGCTGGGCTTAATACCCTCAGGAGAACACGAGGCACAGACGGCAGTCCACCGGAGGATCCTCAAAAATCCTCCATTCCCTCAGAGATAACCTTTAGCCAAATCACCGAATTCCTAACATGGTCTCGTTCTGAAATTAAAATCAATAAACCCACACAATGTCACCGTGCTTTATTAACAATACCGACAAATCGCGTTCCCGTCTTCTGATTGGTCCTTCAACGTCAGTAAAAAAAGCTTGGTCAGGATGTCTTGGATTTTATAGGCCGTCCGGTCGCTTGCTCTTTTCCAGCGCATCGTTTCTTCGTGAATCTCTGCTGCCAACAGCTGTCCTGTCACACACTTTGTACCGTCCGTCTGTCACGGGCTGGGCCATTCGGACCTTTGCTTGTAGAAACTAGTCGTTCGGAGTGCAGTTGTCTAGGTGGCTGCTTACTTTAATGGAAATACAGTCGATTCTGGTTAATGGGACCACATCGGGACGCGATCGTTTTGGTCCTGATAACCGGCTGGTCAGATTAAACGAACATGCCCCATGTTATATAAACATATTAAATGTTTATTAAACCTTTATTGTACGATTTACACGTATAGCGAACGTACAAACAAGAACTACTGTTA